>JAJOOR010006697.1:0-46335 GCA_036250505.1 Solanum acaule | reverse complement strand
CAGGTTCTGGGAGGGATCTTTATTTGTATATATGTTTTGGTTTGCTTCTGTCTGTTTATATTGTTATTTGCCTACTCTTGTTTAGTTTCTACCCTCAGACCCATTACTTGTTGTTCCGGGTTACGGGTTGGCTTACCTGCTGGTGGGTTATAGTAGGTGCCATCATGACTTGAGAAATCGGGTTGTGACACATAAAGTATAATTTGATAAGAGACATGGTAGTTCGATAAGAAGTAAACATGAAATACATATTACATATCAAATGATAGCAAATCCCTTAACAAAATCTATGTGATGCTTATGAGAGAGATGTGAAGTCAGCGGGTTTACATAGATGCTGAAGTATTTATATATATTTTTCCCAAGAATGTACGGATAAATTCACATTAATGAAGTTAATGTTGGTTTATGCCTGATTTTCCATTCCTTTTGAATCATATACATATATCATTTTTATGTAGTGTACACAAATTTTTGAGGATATAAAGTATGTCAAACAAACAAAAAGATTGACCTATTCTCACAGGCTATCACCTTTGTTGTCTAAGTGATAAGTAGAGATGAGACAATTATAAAATAACTGTTGTTAGAAGTGGTGATAATAGAGAGTTGAAAGTTTATAATTAGAATGTTGTTTGTTAATGTGTGTTTAATTATATGTGATTAAAATCTAGTTTGTTTCGAATGTCAGGTATGTCTTCTAAGAATAAAATGATGAATAGATTTGTGAACTCAAAGTTAGACATGAGTTGTCTGAACCATCATCTGCATAGAACTTAATTAGTAAAAGATATGTGCTCCATGGGAAAGGAGTCAGTACTATGATACATGTTTAATACCATGTATGCATAGAGTGACCTATAATGACGATAGAAATTTAGTCTGTACTTGCTATCGTGTGAAAGCTTCGAAAATTATAAGTAGTTTTCACATTGTTTCCTCATGACTCTAATCAGTTTCTTGAGATTCAGTTTAGTGTTTGCTATCTTAGTATGTTGCCAAGAAATCATGGTTGATTCCATCTGGCGGGACATTTCTAAAAAAGTATATCACATTGAGATTAAGAGATTCATGAGACGAGAAAGATCATTGAGTATTATCACATTACTTGTGTTCATTGACCATTCCTTTATATTTACATAATGATGAACTCAATTTTTAATGAAAAGAGATGATGAGAATTACAAATGTGATAAATAATCAAATGTATTGCATGCTATAATCTACTCCAAGTTTCATTGATCAAGATATTATATATTTCTAACAAATGTATAACAAAGAAGCACTCAAAGTATGCACTAGTCACACTGTCTATCGTCAATTATGGAAGTTACAAAATAGAGATAAGAGTTTACCCATTATGTGTGAGTGGGAGATGAAAGAAATCGGATCAGATCACCCATGCAACCCAAATTCATATTTAAAAATAAATAAAGAAATAAAATTAGTTATATATTTAATTCTTAATTAGAAAAGAAAAGAGAAAAGACACAATGATTAGGAGACTTCCAAATTGATGCAACTGTGATATTAAAAAGGAGTCCCTGTGAACTCCTCATGAAAATTCTCTGCGCATAAGAAAAAACAGAAAACTTCATCTTCTCCTTCTCTAAAAAGTTCCTGCAACAAAGAGTTGTTGATTGAAATTGGGAACAATCATCTGTAACAGGTACAATTTTAGACTATAACTATTTTAGTGTAGTTCGTGTTTATATACATGTGATTGCACTATTAGACTAGTAAAACGAATTCAATGATCCCCCAAACTATGTGTTTGAGTTTATTCTTCATAAAGCACATGACATGTATTGCTTCATTTTCTTCATTACTTCGTCTCTTTATGAATCCTTCTTTTTTTTCTTTTTTTTTACCCTCCGTGAGCTCCCACCCTTTTTGCCCCCTTGGTGACTCGAACTCACAACCTTCTGGTTGGAAGTGAGAGGTGCTTACCATCAGAGCAACTCCCTCTCGTCCTCTTTATGAATCCTTCGCTCTCACTCTTAGTATCTTTTTGGGTTAAAGTCATGCAAGAAATTTTAGATATTTAAAATACGTGAAATAATGCCACTTTTTAAAAAATAATATAAGTGATTAAAGTGAAATTAAAATAATTCTTCAAATAACGAGAGGGAAAAGAATAAATTATTTTTTCATAAGTACTAATTTATTAGTTTTACAGTAGTCTTATTTGATAATAATATTGCATATAGAATAAAGAAAGAGTTGTGTGCTTTCAAGGAAAGAACTAATCCTTTGAAAAGTTTCTTAATGGCCAAATAGTTACGTTAAAATCAAACACTAAAAAAGGATACATTAATTTAATATAAAACATAAATATATTTTATTAAAAAGGGCATTCTGATTTTTAATTTTTTTAGTTTAGGACTTCCACTAGTAGAAACAAAGATTTTTTCCACCACGAATTAGTGAGTAATTTGTGCTATAGAATATAATTTTTCCACTCATTTCTCACTAAACCAGCTCATTGAGAAAATTTTGCCAATCCTTGTAGATTCAATCTTGACTCATAAAGTTGGGTATTATTTTACATACGGCCGCCTATTCTTTATTTGTGAAGTATAGTTTCTCGTTGTCTTGATGGAACTACTGAAATCATCAAGTGACTAGTTCTAACTATTAAGAACCCTCGCATTCAACGAATTACCCCTTTTCACTCGTTACCAGTATCATATCAATAGGGCATGAGCATACAAAATTTCTCCCTCTTAGAAAGAAATTCAAGACATATCAAGACATACCATAGACTTACAAATGTAGTCTTATTCTAGATCGTATGTGAGTCTAGCTTTTCCCATGAAGTCTAATAAATCTTTTTATGTAGAGCACCTTATTACTAGTGATGGACTTTCCTTATTCTAAAACTAAAAAGATCTAAACTAAGATACTTCTAAAAATAAGATCCTAGTCAGTTCAGAGGGACTATTCTCAGGAAAAAAATTTGTCGCGAACAAATCGGATCATGATGACGCCTACCATAAACCCCCAATAGGCAAGCCAAACCCAATGCAATAAGGAATAAAATTAAGACTAAAATATAATTACACAAAAGCATAATAGACATAAAATAGGAGCATGACATAGATATGTACACAATGATACAAATTATACAAAAAACGCTCGAAAGTGACCAAGAAAAATGAATATACATAAGAACCAAATCTTCGACATGGTGTCACTAGTACAAAATCGTCTAAGTCCAGAAAAGTACTATATCTAATAATTCTATCTAATCAAAATATAAAATGCATAGACAATACAAAATAGGGAAAGCAACAAGTCTCCAAACCCCAAGAACTCACCACAATCCAATCAGCAACATCCATGAGAGATCATAGATCAGTGAGGGAGAATTGTACTAGGAACTTCATCAGAACAAGATGTATAAGTGCAATATAATCACCAAATGCAGGTACTCAATAAGTATCATAGGCTAATCAAGCTCAGATGAAAACTATATGAATGAGAGGCACGATAGTACTATCACTAAAAATGAGAATTAAATGGAAATATGTTCATACTAGTGATAGTGAAAGATAATAAAATAATAAGCAATCACAATCCCCTACAAGTCGATCACAAAAAAACATGTAATGTAGGATGATGACACATGTGGCGAATTTTAGTTGTTACTAATTTTTACCTATTGACCTCAAAACTAGATCATGCTAGTTTGTTTTGAATTGCAAAATCAATTGAGGGTGATCTCATCTTTCAATCCTTGTGGTTCGATCCCGACCTCTAAAGTTGAATATTGTTTTTCATACGACCACTTATTCTCAAAAAAATAAGACATAGTCGAGCATTTATCAATTGTCGACGAGGCGATTCTGGGGGGAGGGTTTAGTAACAACTAAAATTCACCAATATTAAGTAACAAAATAGGGATCTCAACGTAAATATAATCTACCATATTTGAAAAAGACTAAGGGAGTGCATTATGATGGGGTTTCAAGTCAATAGGTAAAGACTAATCGCAACTGAATTGATTAACACATGAATATTGTTTGGTCTAGGCTACATTTGATATTCTCTCAAACTATCAAGCATATGTCCCTTGAATTCTCTAGAATCCCAAGACCTTTATTAATAAATTTAAACATATAATAAAAGAAGTAGATTTTAAAATATATATTTCATCAAGTAGCAATTCAGAAAGGGTTATAAGTGGATCAAAATATGGGTGTCAACATTCACCGACAATTTGTTGAGCGAATCTACAAATTTCTTGAAATGCTCATCTTCTTTCTTCTTAATTACCCTTTGAGGATAGGGAAGAGGACACTGACTCATCGCCGTTGGTGGATTTATCCCCTATTTATCCCTCTACATCAACTGTTAATTTAGGACGATTAGCCCCTTTATCTTCATCAACATTGATTTTGTTTTTTTGGAAAACTCTTCAACAATCTCTTTATTAGCACACTTATTTGGCATTACCTTGGGTCCTTCAATTTCCTGACCTCTCCTTGTGATTATCTCCGTGCAATGGACATCATTCTTCGGGATTGAGAGTGTATCACTTGGGAGTGTGCCCTTTGATCTTGGATTCATTTGAGCCGATAGATGGTTCATTTGAGTTTCTAAATTCTTGATTGAAGTAGATTTAGAGCTAACAATTTGAGTCAAATTCGAAACGTCACTTCTTAGTTCTTTGACCCCATTGTTCGTAGACTCATCTCTTTTTAGAACTCTATTCAACATCTTCTCAATTTCTGAACCATTCGGGTTACTCACACTAGCATGATTTTGGGGAGCATAGACTTTTTGGGGAGAATCACGGTCTCTCCAACCATGATTGTTTTCTCAAGGAATCCAAGGCCCTTGGTGTGTCCCTTGGCAGCCGGTCGAGAACCCGACCCTAGGTTTGCCAAGTATCTAATATCTTTATCAAGTTTGTGTTTAGTCGACGAGACGCCTGTTGGTCCCTGCGGGACGCCAGTTCCTTCCTTGGTATGCTTTTTGGGCTTCAAATCCATCAAACTTGCTTTTTTCAAAAAAAAAATGTCTGCAACCAAGAGAAATAAGGCCTAAAACTCATTCTATTAACATTAAAACAGGACAATATTTCATGAATTTAAGTCTTATGAGTTGGTAAAATACCAACTCATCACTTACCCTATTCTTTCATTTCAAGTTCACATATTGTTAACTTTTGTTGTTAAAAATTAAGAAATTCTTATGTGGTATCGAAAATCAGAAAACATGAGAAGAAGATTTTTTCCTCTTGGTTGGTAACACTCATCGATAAATTCTGACGACACCAACCTTGTTCATTACTACAACTTAATAATCATTATGTTTGATCTACTTTTATCCCTATCTCTTGCATCATTATTTAAGAAATACACATTATAAAAATCAAATATTTTATAGTTTTTAGAATTTATCGCTTTCTTCTTTCGTAATCATTTTAGCAGAAGATTCAAAGTGATGCCTTGAGTTGATTTTAGATCATAATTATGATTAAATGCTTTAGTCTATATTTTATGTTTTTACTTTAGGTATCGTAATGCTTTAGTTCGTGGAAATTAACAATGACCTTTTATGGGTATGTCCTCTTATGAGTATGGACTATTTTTTGTGTTCAAATATGTATTTATATGAGAAATAATCTGAAACATTAATCATTACTATTTTATAACCAAAAGGAAAAATATAATTTTCCATATTATATATAGTTGTAGAGAATAGCAAAAGAAAAGTATAATTCGGGAAGCCTTCTACTAGCTCAAGACCGTTAAGTACTTTTGAAAGACTAAAAAAGAGGAAGCTAGAAAGGAGAATTTGTTTATGGAATAAGACTCTTGAATTGTCTTTGTTTTGGGTTGATTACAAATGCCTAATGTCACCCCTATTTATATTTGTATAGGGATGCTTCTAGAAATTATTCTAGATACATCTACAAGAAATATCTAGATATTTATCTTCTAACTATGTAACAAGAATCTAGATATTTCTATACTTTACTATAAATATCTAATTATCTAGAACATCTAGATTTTACCTAAGTATAAATATCAAAGATACTACACAAATTTCTAGAAAGTTCTACTAAATATCTAAAGATATTTTTTGTACCTCCAAAAAATCAACTTTAATTTTTCACACTCCCCTTAAGTGATTTTTTGGAAACTACCCCGCACAGGTCGTGGAAGAACTCAAACCAAGCTTTGAGCCACGTCTTGGTGAACTCAAACAAGAAAGTTCTACTAAATATCTAAGGATCACACTCCTCCTACTTCTTCAAATGATAAAAAAATTCCATCGTCAGTGAATCCATGTAGATTATTTCCTTGTTGAGTTCTCAGACTCCCCATTTCTCTTAACTTCTCGATAATTATATTATCTAGAGAAACACTATCAATTTCCTATGAAATCTCAACACCAACGTAGGATTTACTGCCGTATTCTCTTATTATCTCTTCGATAGATTTTTTGGCAGTTCAGAATTTTCAAAAATCATATCGTTTGTCTTTGAGACTTCAATATCATCTTCTTCCTCTATTTGATCTCTACTTTCTTCATCTGCTTTTTGAATTTGCTTTGAATCATTAGTTGACCTTGATATTGCAGATGATTGACCATATATTTCCGCTTCCAATACATCTCCCTCAATACTTTCTTTGTAAAAGTCATCACTAGCACCTGTAGTTTCAAATATTGCCTATTCAAGATCTTCTTCATTGATTTCTTCAATAGCAGCTACCCTGAACATCCTTAAAAATTTCTTGCTTCATGCCGACAACATCAGTTTCTTGCTTCTCCACGTGATCGTCTATATTTTATTCTAGATCCTTGATCCAGTCTCTTTCAAGATTGAAGGAAATTATGATATATGTTGCTCGAGCCCCAGCTACTAAACACTTTCCCCACTCCTTTTCTTCTTCAGCAACTTTTTGAGCCATATTGCTCTCCTTGGCTCGGTAATATCTTTTTATGTGCCCTACTTCACCACAACGATAACATCTTAGAGGCTTCTTACCAGAATAGTTAGAAGGCTCTTCCTTCTTTCCAGACGAGCTTGAATCACTTGAGGATAGAGAGTAAGACATGTCTCTTGATTTTCCTTTGAAGTTTCTCTTGTCGGCTTCAAGAGCATCTCCTTCTCCATCTTTGACAAATACACTAGCCAACTGCTTAGCTAGTAATTCCTATGACGACAACATATTTTCAAATTCCTCCAAGGATGATTGTTGAGCCCGTCCTTGAATCAACGTCACAAATGAAATATATTGAGGTTTCAAACCACGAATGACAATTCTTCTCATTCATGCTTCAGAGATAGCCTCATCTGGATTCAATACGGATATCTCAGAGCATAAGTTCTTAATCTTCAAAAAATACTTAGCAATAGAAAGATTACCTTAAGTGGTGTTAGTCAATTCATTCTCCAATATTTGCAGCCAAGATTTATTCTTCTTGTTGAATAAACAATCAAGTGCCCTCCATATTTCATAAGTTGATTTACACTTTATAATATAATCAAATAAATCGGAGGAGATTGTCCTCTTCAGAATGACTCCGCCTTTACATTAATCTGCTTCCACTTCTTGTATGCACTGTTATTTTTCGGTCCGTCAGCAGGAGGACTTGTTTTACTCCTATTCACAACATCCCACCAATCCTCGCCCACAAGGTACGATTCCATACATTTCTTCCATATCTTGTAATTGGAATGATTTAACAACTCCATCCCCAGTCCATTAACACGACCGCTAAAATCCATCTACACAAACTAGTTGAATCTACTACTAACCCGATCTTCAAATAAAATCCAGAAGCCAACATATGACTATGGGCCTGATACCATGTAGATAATAGTAGAAGAAAAGTATAATTTGGGATGCCTTCTACTAGGCCAAGATCGTTAAGTAATTTCGAAAGACTAAAGAAAAGGAAGCTAGAAAGGAAAACTTGTTTATGGAGGAAGACTCTTGAATTGTCTTTGTTTTGGTTGATTACAAATGCTTAATGTCACCCCTATTTATGCTTGTATAGGGATGCTTCTAGAAATTATTCTAGATACATCTACAAGAAATATCTAAATATCCTTATCTTCTAACTATGTAACAAGAATCTAGATATTTCTATACTTTACTATAAATATCTAATTATCTAGAACATCTAGATTTTTCATAAGTATAAATATCAAAGATACTTACTCTATAAAATTCTAGAAAGTTCTACTAAATATCTAAAGATATTTTTTGTACCTCCGAAAAAATTAACTTGAATTTTTCACAATAGTATTTGTTAAATTAACAATAATTAAGGAAAAAATTGATGTTAAAGGTATTATTGTCAAAAGAAACTTATACTATTAACGACCGAATAGTTTTCTTTAATTACAATTTTTAACGACCAAAATGATAATTAGCAAAAGGAAAATCTGATCATTGAAGGAGGTTGGAGGTATAATTGTTAGAAATATGCATAAGAACTACAACAGTCCAAGTTCTCTATATTGTAGGGTAGTTAGGGTAGTTATTTACTATTTAGCAGTTAATTAGTTTCTATCTTATCCTTAGTTTTTTAATCTTATCCTTAGGAATTGGTTTACTTGTAAACTCTATAAATATCTGTTTTATAATGAAGTTAGTAGTTTTGCTTTCATAAATTTTTTCTTTGTTGGTTTATCAAACTAATGTTCCTACTTGTTCAATAACAAAATAATATCAGATTGTTATGTTTTTCCTTCTCTGAAAACTAACAATTGGTATCAGAGCATTTATTTCTTGAGGGATCTGTGGGTGTTTCATCAAATTTATGATTGTAATCAAGAAGACAAGTTTATCAATCATGGAAGCAGAATCAAGTTTTTCCATTATGGCACCACCTGTTATTAATAATGATAACTATCGAATTTGGGCGGTAAGGATGGAAACTTATCTAGATGCCATGGATATATGGGAGGCAATCGAAGAGGATTATGAAGTTCCTTTGTTGCCTAACAATCCTACTATGGCCCAGATCAAAAACCATAAAGACAGGAAAACCAGATTATCAAAGGCAAAGGCCTGTTTATTTTCAGCAGTATCTTCTTCAATCTTCACTTGAATTATGTCTCTAAAGTCAGCAAAAGCCATCTGGGATTATCTCAAGGCAGAATACGAAGGGGATGAAAGGATTAGAGGTATGCAAGTGCTAAATCTTATAAGAGATTTCGAGATGCAAAGGATGAAAGAAACTGAAACCATCAAAGATTACTTTGAAAGGCTCTTGAACATAGCAAACAAGGTAAGATTGCTTGGTTTCGTGTTTAATGATTCACGTATTGTTGAAAAGATTCTGGTAACTGTGCCGAAAAGATTTGAAGCAACCATAACTACTTTGGAAAACACTAAGGATCTGTGCAAGATCACCTTCGCAGAGTTATTGAATGCTTTGCAAGCTCAAGAACAACGAAGAGCCATGAGAGAAGAAGGAAATATCGAGGGAGCATTGTTTGCCAAGCCTCAAGATGGAGGCAAAAGCAAAAAGAAGAAGAACAAGAAGAATGGTGAAGGTATTTCAGCAAGTACTACCAAAGGAAAAAGTGGCACTCAAAGAAAAGTTATCCTCCTTGTACGAATTGTAACAAGAAAGGTCATCCACCATATAAATGTTGGAGAAGGCCTGATGCTAGATGTAGTAAATGCAATCAACTTGGGCATGAAGCTGTTATTTGCAAGAACAATGGTCAGCAACAAGAAGCAGAGGCTTAAATTGTTGATGGTGAGGAGGAAGATCAACTCTTTGTTGCTACATGCTTTTCAAGAAGATCATCGAGCGAGTGTTGGCTGATTGATAGTGGATGCACTAATCATATGACAAATGACATGTCTCTCTTCAAGGAATTGAAGCCCACGACCATTACTAAAGTCAGATTAGGTAATGGCGACCATCTTCCTGTAAGAGGGAAAGGAACCATTGATATTCCAAGTCATTCAGGTACTAAAACAATTTCTGATGTGCTTTATGTACCTGACATAGATCAAAACTTGCTTAGTGTTGGTCAATTGATGGAAAAAGGCTACAAATTAAATTTTGAAGATAATCATTGCTTGATCAAGGATGCTTCAGATCAAGAAATGTTTAAAGTAAGAATGAGAGGCAAAAGTTTCTCATTAGATCCATTTGAGGAGGAGCATGTTGTTTTTTCAGCAAAAGAAAGTGTTGCAGAAGTATGGCACAAGAGACTCGGACACTATCACTATGAAGGGTTGGTTAAAATGCAAAAAATGAAAATAGTTAAGGACTTGCCTGTTTTAGAAGTACATTCTTCAAATTGTCTTGCGTGTCAATATGGAAAACAAAACAGACTTCCATTTCCAAAGACAACTTGGAGAGCCTCGAACAAATTGCAACTAATTCATACTGATATAGCAGGACCTCAAAGGACTCCTTCACTAAAAGGTAGTCTTTACTATATCATTTTTGTAGATGATCTAACCCGCATGTGCTGGATTTATTTCTCAAGCATAAGTCAGAGGCTGCTAATGTCTTTCGAAAGTTCAAAGCAAAAGTAGAAAATGAAGCTAACTGTAAAATTTAGTCCGTAAGAACAGATAATGGAAGGGAATACACTTCTTACCAGTTCAACATGTTATGTGAGGAAGCAGGGATTCATCATCAGCTTACTACTCCCTATACTCCACAACAAAATGGAGTAAGCGAGAGAAGGAACAGATACATTATGGAGATGACCAGATGCATGTTGCACGAGAAGACTTGCCAAAGAAATTTGGGCAGAGGCAGCAAATACATCAGTTTTTCTTCAAAATAGGCTTCCCACAAAAGTAGTGAAAGAATACATCAGTTTTTCTTCAAAATAGGCTTCCCACAAAGGCAGTGAAAGACCGAACTCCATTTGAAGCTTGGTATGGATTTAAACCATCGTTAAATTTTCTTAAAGTGTTTGGTTGTCTCTGTTTTTCCTACATTCCTCAGGTTAAACGAGATAAACTAGATAAAAAAATATGTCCCAGACATTTTTATTGGATATAGTTCAATTTCAAAGGCATATAAGGTCTTCCAACCACAAACTGAAAATATAATCTTTAAAAGAGATGTGTATTTTATAGAGAATGAAGAGTGGTGTTGGGAAGACTCGAAGAAATTTGTCCTTAACACTTCTGACAAAGCAGAAAAGTATCCTACCAAGTTTTTTGAAAAGAAAATATCACTTCATGGCAGGATGAAATGGTGGATCATTTACCAGTCAAAGGTACTCGACAACTTGTTGATATATATTAGATATGTAATGTAGCAGTATGTGAACCAGCTGGGTACAATGAAGCCAAGAATGATGAAAAATGGGTGGCTGCAATGAAAGAAAAGTTGTTTATGATTGAGAAGAACATGACTTGGAGTTTATTGATCAACCTGAAGACAGAAAGATAACTGGGTTGAAATGGGTCTTTAGAACCAAGCTAAATGCAGATGGTTCAGTGAACAAGCATAAAGCAAGACTTGTAGTTATGGGGTATGCTCAAATTTTTTGTGTGGATTATTTTGATACATTTGCACTAGTAGCTAGGCTTGACACTATCAGGTTACTTCTTGCTCTTGCTGCACAATTGGGTTGGAAAGTGTATCAGATGGATGTCAAATCAGTATTCCTTAATGGCTTTCTTTAGGAAGAAATTTATGTTGAGCAACTTGAATGCTTTGTGGAGAAAGGAAAGGAGGACAAAATTTATAGGCTAAGAAAGGCACTTTATGGACTTAAACAGGCACCAAGGGCCTGGTATAGTCGAATAGATGGCCATTTACTTGGCTTAGGCTTTGAAAAGAGTCTATCAGAATCTACTCTTTATGTTAAACATCATGGCATTGATATTCTTGTTGTGTCTATATATGTGGATGATGTACTAGTTACAAGAAGTAATACAAGGCATATCGAGGATTTCAAGAAAGAAATGATGCAAGCCTTCGAGATGACTGATCTTGGTCTAATGTCTTATTTTCTTGGTATGGAAATCAAGCATGGACAAGATGAAGTTTTCATTTGCCATAAGAAATATGCTAAGGAAATTCTCAAGAAGTTCAACATGGAAGATTGCAAGGAGATGAGTACTCCTATGAACCAAAAAGAGAAACTAAGCAAGAATGATGGAGTAGAGAAAGTGGAGGAAACGTACTTCAGAGGCTTAGTCGGTTGTTTGATGTATCTCACAGCTACAAGACTCGATATTTTGTATGTTGTAAGCATTCTATCGAGGTTCATGCATTGTGCTAGTGAGGTGCATCTAAAAGCAGCAAAACGAGTTGTCAGATACATCAAAGGTACCATCAATTATGGTGTCAAGTTTCAGAAAAAGTTAGATCTGAAACTACTTGGGTATTCTGATAGTGATTGGGCTGGATCCGCAGATGACATAAAGAGCACATCTGGATATTGTTTCAGTCTTGGCTCAGGAATGTTTTCGTGGTGCTCAAAGAAGCAAGACATTGTGGCTCAATCCACTGCAGAGGCAGAATTTGTGGCTGCAACAGCAGCAGTGAATCAAGCATTGTGGTTGAGGAAAATTTTTGGTGATCTGCACATGAATCATACAAAGGGAATTGAAGTATTTGTGGACAACCAATCTACGATAGCAATTTCTCATAATCCTGTATTTCATGGGAAAACAAAACACTTCAACTTCAAGCTTTTCTTCTTAAGGGAAGTGCAAAATAATGGTGACGTGATTCTGCTCTATTGCAAAACTGAAGAGCAGTTGGCTGATATCTTCACTAAACCATTATCATGCAATAAATTTCAACTTCTCAGGCAAAAACTTGGAGTTTGCAGCTCTTAAAGCAAGGAGGAGTGTTAGAAACATGCATAAGAACTGCAATAGTCCAAGTTCTTTGTATTGTAGGGTAGTTATTTACTGTTTAGCAGTTAATTAGTTTCTATCTTATCCTTAGTTAGTTTTTTAATCTTATTCATAGGAGTTGGTTTACTTGTAAACTCTATAAATATCTGTTTTATAATGAAGTTAGTAGTTTTGCTTTCATAAATTTTTTCTTTGTTGGTTTATCAAACTAATGTTCCTACTTGTTCAATAACAAAATAAAATCAGATTGTTATGTTTTTCCTTCTCTAAAAACTAACAATAATGACCAGATTTTTTGACTTTGCTGAAGGGTTTGATGACCGGATAAAATTTGTCATGTACTTTTGACGCTGGAGCCTTTTTGACCAGTCATGCTTGAACTTGGACATGTAACGATTGGAGTTTCCCTTGGTAAAAGCCTTTGTTTTTCTTTTATTGTCCATGATAGTATTTTCTTACAATATATATTTTCCTTCCTATCAAACACACCGTTATATTGAAATAGTTACAAGCAACAACATCCACTTTTGGGGTTCCCACTATGTAGTACATTGTGAAAGTAGAGAGCACTCACTAAATTAATCCTTGTGCAGAATGCCGACGTGAATACTATATACGTATCTACAAATTTAAAAAACTCATAATGATCTAGTTATTAAATGATGATTCGATAATAATGCAGGATGTCTTGCATGAAAGATGTATAATCAAAAGCAAAAGGGAATAAATGGTAGTAGAGTACTAAATAATTACTCCCTCTGCCTCAATTTATGTGGCATTTTTTGTTTTTTGAGAGTCAAACAACTTAAGTTTGATCGGGAATTTGGGCATGGAATCTTCAAATATTTTGAAATGAAATTTATACATTTATAAACTACGTAAAAAGTAATATAAGTCACAATAATTGATAATTCAAAAGGTTTAAAAGGTCTATGAAAAACCGACGGTCAAAAATAGACTTGTTTGAATCTCGAAATCTGTCATATAAAATGAGACGGATGGAGTATAAAATTCTTTTAAGTAACAAGAATAATTTATATGATATGGATGGCAATGCGTTCTCAAATCAGGACCACTTGTCTCTCTCTTTCTTGATAGAAATCAAGCTCTCTTTGCAAGCATAGCTTCCCATGTGTTAGGAACACAAGACATATGAAGATCCTTCATTTCATGGAAAAGGAGATTACAAGACACAAGTTTTCCATCCTTGCTTTCTATCATTAGTTATGTTTCATTCTTCCAAACTGACAATGGTGTCCTTATGAGAATCGGTCCAACTATTAATTCCTTTACCCATGGATTGTTGTGAATGCGGTTGTTTATATTTATATTTGGTTTGCTTCCACCTATTCTTCTATTTCTATAGTTTATTTGTCATTTCGGCTTTGTTTCTATCCTTACACTCACTACTTGTTGTTCGGGATAACATGTTGGCTAACCTACTAGTGGGTTATAGTTGGTGTCATCATGACTCAAGGAATCGAGTCGTGACGCTGATTTCACGTATCAGGACACTTCATCCAATTCTAAGTGTTAACGATCTCTAGTTAGTATAATAACCCAACTAAATGAGTTGGGGTCGAATCCCACAAGAAGTAAAGTACGAATATGTTCAAGTCAATCATAGGAATAGACATTATCGAAGAAAAACATAATTCAAACTAAGGGGTGACACGAATGTCAAATAACAAGGGGTTTAGGTTTTAAATATCAGCTACAACAACAGGAAATAACACGAAGTAACAAATATTGAGATGGGTTCTTAGGATGTGATTCGATTATAGGCTCATATAGAAAAATGGGTAATTGCAACTGATAGTAAATAGCTGTAAATCAATAAATAAGCTAGACTTTAATGGGGATAAACTTTCTCTCGAACAATTTACCCCGACTCAAGTTGATTTCACTCGAACACCAACAAGCAAGCAAATAAGAACAACCTACGCTTTAGTCCATTCACTCTCTCGAGCTGAATGTGTGGAAAAAGGTTTAGGATTCACTCTCTCGAGCTAAACCCATGACAACCCAATACCCATAGACCATCAATTTAGTAATCTTAGTTTTAAAACCTCTCTCTCGAGCAAGCCAAAAACACGAAGGTAGAATTGCATTTGCAATTGCAACCCTTTAAATTTAACCACAATTACTGATTGAAATCACTTCTAAATAGTATTTAAACTATCAATTAGCAATACCCATAAGCTAAATCAACCCATAATCACATAATCACACCCCAAGAATTGGGGTTTTAGCTAGACATTATAAAAAGATGGAAATCGTTACCAATTTGTATTTCCATCAACTGGGTAAGATTAATTTCGTCTTTACAAAGGTCCAAATTGAAGAATCTCAAAGACCCACTTCCAATTTTGAAAGCTAAGGAAAACTTAGTCTCAAAACTAAGAAATTACTCTAATGAATGCTCAGAATAAAATTTGATTGACAAAAGATACTAAACATAATGTTTTAAAATGTACTTATAGTCGCTAATAATATATTGCGAAGGACCATTCGGTGCAGTAAGTTGGGATCGCCGATCAACTCGGCGATCTGCCCTTTGGTCAGTTCCATCGCCTTTTTGCTTTGGCCTTCAGCATCCTCAACTTCTGTAACTTTGGGCGATCCAACACTGCATCGCGGAACCACTCAGCGACACGCCTACTGCTCCTTTCTATCGCCGACTTGATTTTATCCTTCAGGGCTTGGCACACTGGAACTTTAGGCGAGATATTAGCCATTTGGTGACTCGCACAATGGATTAGGCGATCAACAGGCCTTCTTGTCTTCGTTCTTTCAGCTGCCTTATTCCTTTTTGCCAATTAGTGACCATGCTTTGTTCCTCAATCCAAATACCTGGAAATCAAGGATTTTACATCAGTTATTTGCATGAAATAAGCATTTGAGGATACTAAATCTATCCAAATAAAGCCCTAAATGAGTCCAAATCATGGACTCATCAACACCCCCAACTTAAAAATTTGTTTGTCCTCAAGTAAAACTCAAGTTCCGCAGTTCAAAAAGGATGTCTCGAACAGCGCTACAAAAGATTGAATCATGAATGCACACAAAAACAGTCAACTTACTCATGCAAGGATCAATTGTGCACTCAAAGATTCAAGTTGTGACTCACCATTATTAAAGATTCTCAAGTTCACAATACTTGCTTCAAATGCAAGTTCAAGCTCAACAAAGGTACTCAAATACCCTTACACAAAGAATGATTCCATATTCACACACAATGGTTCAATAATTTATAGCTCCATAATCACAATCAACACTCACACTCACAAAGATGAATACAATGCATGACTCTACCCATAGGTTTGCCCTTATTTTCCAATCAACACTTGTTTCAACTCACTCAAGATCACAAATGTCTTTTCAAGGCTTGTAACGGGGCTGAGTGCAAAGGTATGGTCATTTAGGCTCAATGGTTGTAATCCTCATGAAATGTGGTATGAACAATTCGTTCTTCCCTTTTCTTCATCATTTTTCTCTCATGCTCAAAAGTCACCCCATTATTCACTTTCCATGGACTGTTGGACACCTCATTTTCTTTGCACTTTCACAACTTTATTTTAAACTTTTTCATTCTTTTTCTTTTTCTTTTTCTTTCTTCTTTTTCTTTTTCTTTTTCTTTCTTCTTTTTCTCTTTTTTTTTTCGTATGGAGGGGTTCCATCTTTTTTTATGGTTCAAAGGGGACTTCTTTGCATTTCTTGATTTACCTTCTCTTTTCACCACACCCCCAGCTTAGGCTTTTGGCCTAAGTTGGCTATTCAAGCAAACCACAAATCATGAGGATTATGGGTAATGGATAAAGAAAGGTCACAATTTCATCAAGTTTCTTCCAAGAAAAGGCAAAGGCTCAAAGGGTGTTCAAGCAAGGGTCACACACTCACAAGGTTGGCCACCAAAGAGGTATAATGTCAAATTGTTTCATACTTGTCAAAGTTGCCTAAGATCATTTCAAGAGATTGCATCACTTAGTCAACCGGACCAACGAGGCAAATTCTAGGTGTCGTCACACATGGTTCACGGTAAGCTCATCACACAAGGCATTGACACCAATGTAAAACAAGACTCCACACTTTTTCTAGTGTGCAACGCTCATCACAAGAGACTCAATTTGATAATAGTCTAGTCACAACGAGATGCAAAAAGTTCACATATTGCCTATGCAACTTCATTTGGCCTCATCGTAACCACACATTCATTTTTGTTCGATTATGAGCACTATTCAAGTCATCGGTATTGATCAAGACCGATACTCAAATTTGCAAGAGAACAACCACATTCAAACACAAACAAGAGGTGGCACAAAATTTTTCAGAAGGGTCCAAAAATCATTTACAATTAAAACAAGGAGCCACAAGCTCAAACATCCACAAAACAGTGACAAAACACAATTAATACCACAAAACCCAAATATATAAACAGAACAATCATCACAAAAGGCGGGTCTCACCCCACCACAAAACAAAAGTTATTTGTCCTCAAATGCAAGAAAAATATACAAAAGTCAATAAAGATAAGACAGAGAGGGAGGTAAAAAGGGATCCTATCTAAACAGTCTCTCCATATGTCGGGGAATCAGTGCCCTGTGTAGTACTCTAAACCTGAGCATCAATGCCCGGGGTCACCTTAGAAATACCAGCTTCACTGGACCCACCCATGGTTGTGTCTCTCAAAGAGGTCTAGCACGCAGTCTCGAACATGGCATCTTCCAGGTCAGCCAGATCATCAAAAACCTCAACATCACACACATCTATCTGCTCCTCATCGGTCTTCGCCTTCGACTCATCAACTTCCATATCATCCCGATGTACATCTTTAATGCTGGCTGGAGGAGTCTCAGAAGTCTTTGGGGCATCCACATCATCAGTTGCCTTAAGTAGGGAAGTGAAGTCAGTGGACTTCAAGTAGTCCACGTCCTTCCTCAGATCTGCAACCTCGGTTTTCAAAGTTGTAACCTCAGAAGTCTCACCTTGTCTACTCTCACAATGGGAGTGTCAATGGAAGTCCAGAGGGGAGTCAGTGCAGCAGGAAGGGCACTCTCAATCATCCACAGGACTACAGCCTCTAGACGGGTAGCCCTCACGTCAGCCGAATGGGCCAAGTACCCCATCTTCAGGATCATAGACTGAGTAATCTTGGCGGGCTGGGAAGAGGTAGAAGCACCCGGAGCCTGTGAAGAAGAAGTAGGAGCGATGTACCTGAAGGCCCGGAGGCCGGAGTAGGCAAAGATGCCTCTGCAGGTATAGTGTCAATGTCCACCTCCGGAGATGTATCTACCGGGGCTGCTCTCCTCATGTCGGCCTCCTCTCGTGTGTACTCGGCTTCTATACACCGAATGTCTATAGAAGATGAAGGAGTGACCTCAATATCCCTCATCTCATCATGAGGTACTCCAGCACACCTACACATCTATGTAATCCACACCGGGAATGGCAAGGAGGTTTGCTTCTGCTTGACCCTCATGGCCATCTCTTGCTCTATGAGGATTCTTGGGTTGATGCTCATCTAGGATATGATCGACCCAAGGCAGGCTGCCTTAGGGTGGCGTAGGATGGACTCATTCTGAGATGGCATGATGGTGCTGCTAATAAAGCTAAACCAGAACCGAGCAGTAATACTCAAATCCCTCTTCTCTATGAGGGCCCCTTCTTCGATCCACCTTGGGGTTGTATCGAAAATTAACGGAGCAAGCCAGTCCTTCAAGTCATCCAAGGACTGAGTAGTAGGCAAGCTCTCATATGCCATTGTAGCTCCTAGACCCCTGTTAAGTACAATATTAATGTACTCGTTATTGCATCCGACCTCCTTTCCCCAAACCATGACCGACTTAATCGATCTGAATGCGCTGGCCTTTTTCTTCCCCTTTGGCACCAGGGGCGGATCTATAGTGTGTCCAGGGGGGTCATCCGACCCCCCTCGGAAAAAAATTTACACTATATATATAAGATCAATTTTTTGTGTACGTGTATATATTTAAAATTGAACCCTCTAAGCATATGTCAAATGAGTAGCTCAATGGTTTATGGGGGTCAGAATTCAGCCTATGTGAGCTTTGGGCCACGGGTTCGATTCCAGGCAACAACATTTTTTTTATTTGAACCCCCTTGATAGAATTCCTGCCTCCGCCACTGTTTGGCACCAGCTCTCCATATGTTGTATAGAACTCCCAAACCAATGTAGGAATGTAGGGGCCTCGGGGGCTGGTGAACTACTCAAACCGATGGAAATGAAGGGTGTCCCTCACCCCGGAGTATCTGCCCTCGAGGTCCTCTGTAGATAACAACTTATCCTCGAGAATAGTCCGCAACCCATCAGTTTTTAGTTTGTTAAGTAGCTTGGAAGGAGGGACTACTGATGGCACTTGAGTTACAAGAGGTGCTAGAGTTTGCACTGTGGCTGCTGATGGGGTGGCTGTTGGAGCTCTAAAGGAGTCAGTGCGAGTCTTAGCACAGATCTCAGCCCGCCGGGACTGAAGTGGTCGGTCGTCATCTGGCTTAGAGAATGCGGCTTGGGAGCCCTCACTATCAGAGTTGTGCTCCGGAGCCTCAGTAGCGAGCCTCTTGCCTTTGCTTTTCCCTCCCTTTTGAGGCTCTGCTCTTCCCGTCTTAGGGGAGATTGATCCTTCTTCATTCAGAGCTATACCTCGTGCTCTTTTACGGGGTGGTATGTCGATGTTAGTCCTCACCATATCTGCAAAAACATCATAGAAAGTGAGAAACAATTCAAGCAAAATTTGCACAAAAAAAGTTGCAGACAGACTCGCCGAACCAGTTGGCGAGTCACCGAATCTCTTTGGCGAGCTAGATCGGGCTCGCTGAAAGGATTGGCTCAAAAGTTCCCAGAAAATTTGGCATGTTGGCGATGGGAAGGTCCTTTCGGAAAATCGCCGACAGCATTTGGCGAACAAGGACTAGCCCGCCAAAAGTTACAGTGCATTTTTAAGGGTTAGGGGCGCAGAAAGGGCCATTAAGAAAGACCTTCGGCGAGTCACCGAGTGCACTCGGCGAACTCAGGCTTCTCGCCAAAAGTTACAGAACCCAAATCAAGATTAAGCATGAAATTAAAGGCGATCAGGGGAACTTCGGCGAACCGTCGAGTGATTCGGCGAGCTCGACCCAGCTCGCCAAACGACCCAACGTGCCTACTTTCAACTCCGACTTCCAAATTCAACCTCGCATCCCCCGAAAACAAAATCAAAACATGCACATTTACAATTATACTAATACCCATTACACCCATGCCCCCAGTATACTCAGACTTCTCTCGGTTTGGCCAAATTTGGCCATTTGACGACTTTTGCCCTTAGGAATGACGTCAACCGCTCCATCATTGGGAAAATTTCGTCATTTGGCACAAATGCGAGTTACTTAGACTTCACCTGACTAGACCCACCAATATGCAAGCACAACCCCACAATTTCAATCATTTTTAAGCATGAAATATTTGAGAAAACAACGATTTAGGCAATATAGGCAAGATGTTCGAATTAAAACAAGCACACACATATATACAATTGTGATCAGAGACGCCCAGCACACTTCACTAAGATAAAATCATTGCATGAGAGTAAAAGTCGCTAAAAATGAATTCGAGGTTCGGAAAACCAACCTTAGATGCCGATTAAACAAGTTGAAGAGCTAGGTGACAAAGAATCCAACTCCGAACACAAACTTGATGACTAATACGAGATAAAAATGAAAAAAATACGAAAAATATTGTATGGGTGTGAGTTTGGGAAGTTCAAAAGTGAGAGAAAGTTTGAAAGTTTAAACCTTTGGCCTTTAAAAATCGTCCAGTTCTCGCCCATTCGGCAACATAAGTTTTGCTCGCCGATCCACTCGGCGACACTCCAAGTGGGCACTTACCTCGCTAAGTTTTATAGGACCTCCAGTTAATGTGGGGGTCCAAACGGCGGACTAAGTTGTGATCGCCGACCTGATCGGCGATTCGCCAATCAGCTCTTGGGCTCGCTGAGTTTTACAGACTCTAATTTAAAAATGTCTTGAGTCCAATGGCGGTCCAAGTCGGGCTCGCCAACCTCTTCGGTGAGTCGCCAACTAGACTTTGGCTCGCCAATCTGCTCTTTTCAAACACATTCTACACTTCAACGTGCAACATCAACACATGATTATTTCTAAGACAAAAATAAAGCGATAAGCACTTGGGTTGCCTCCCAAGAAGTGCCTTAGTTAACATCGTGGCACGAAGCAAGTCCCCACATAGGTTTCATTCCTTGGGTTTGCCTCAGTGTCACAAGATAACCCCTTTTGTTGTCTCGGGTGGAGATGAGGCAATACATGACCCATGAGGGTCTCAATTAGCTAGATAGATATGGAGTGAGAGGCAGTCATCTGATTTAGCATTTTGACATTCTCCTTTATCTCTTCCAGCACCCTATCATGCTCATTAACCTTTTGGAGAATGATTGAGAGTGTTTCTTCAACACATCTATCCTCATTGTCCTTAGGCTTTCTCTGCTCATGAGGGGGTATGTATCTATTTTTCCTTTTGCACTGGACTTCAACCTCTAATATCTTTTTCGCCAAATCATCCTGTTGATTTAATAGTATGGCCAAATAGTGGTCTTTCTCTATTTCTTAGTTGGTCTCATTCATATGATCGATGAGTTGGGCTACTATTGCGTAGGGTAGTCTTGTAAGACCACCCGGAGAAATTTGGTCAACCACTCCTCTATTTTTCGGGCCAAGACCCTTGTAGAAGCATTCCAGAAGCATATTTTCTGGAATTCCATAAGTTGGGCATTGCTACAAGAGGTCCTTAAATCTATGCCACAACTCATAAATGGTCTCACCCTCCAATTGCTTGAAGGTTAGGATGTCATCCCTAAGACTCACAATCTTAAGGGAGGGTGATCCATTTGGTCACTGTTGCTACCAGATATGCTCAATTTCTCTGCTCAACAAGCAACACGAAAACCAAAACTGAAAGTAAGTAGATTCAACTATGACTAACAAGAAAATAATTCAACTTAACTAAAGAATCATAACCAACACCACTCCCCGACAACGACACCATTTTCATTTCACGTATCAGGACACTTCATCCAATTCTAAGTGTCAATGATCGCTAGTCAGTATAATAACCCAACTAAATGAGTTGGGGTCAAATCCCACAGGGAGTGGTTCGTGTTTAAGATTCAAAAGTACAGTACGAATATGTTCAAGTCAATCATAGAAATAGACATTATCGAAGAAAAACATAATTCAAATTAAGGGTTCATGAGTCCACAATTTGGACTCATTTAGGGCTATATTTTAATAGAATTAGTGTCCTCAAATGCATATTTTGTCTTAATAACTGATGTAAACCCTTAAGTTTCAGGTATTTGGATTGAGAGACAAAGCTTGGATGCTATCAAGCAAAAAGGAACAAAGTGGCTGAAAGAACAGAGAAAAGACTTCCTGAAGATCGCCTAAACTATTAGGTGAGTCACCGAAAGGTCCTAAATCCCATCGAATGTTCCAGTGTGCTGAGCCTTTAAGGAGAAGGTCAAGTATGCGATGAAAAGGAGCAGTCGATACGTCGCCGAGCAGCTCCGCAAAGCAGCACTCTATCGCCCAATGCCTCAAAACGCGAGAATGCTAAAGGCAAAAGCAGAAAGGCGATGAACCATACCAAAAGGCTGATCGCTGAGTGTGTCGGCGATCCTGACTAACTGCACCGAATGGTCCTTCGCAGCACAAATTTTTGAACACTATAAATATTTGTTTAAATTGTTAGCTTAGTATCAGACTTTAGAGAGAAATTTATTTTTGAGACTTAGAATATTTCAGTTTTAGTTCTTAGAGTTTTTGGAGACATTATGCTTGAACTTGAAGATTTGAAGATTTTTAATTCCAAGAAATTGGAAGGGTCTCAAAGAATCATCATCCTTGACGTGTTTAAAGACTTTATTTATTGTACCCACTTGATGGAAACACTTGTTGGTATCGATTTCTATCTCTTTTTCTTGTCTAGCTAAAACCTTCTTGGGGTGATTTTGTGAATATGAGTTAAATTTACTGTTGGGTGTTGCTTATTGTTGGTATATTCGTTGTTTAAATGTGATTTTGTTTAATAGTTGTGTTTGAACTTAATGAGATTGTAGTTGCAAATACGATTTTATCTTAGTGTTTTTGGCTTGCTCGATAGAGATGTTTTAAAACTAAGACTACTAAATTGATAGTCGGTGGTTATTGGGTCGTCGTGGGTTCAGCTCGAGAGAGTGAATCATAGGCCCTCTCCCACACTTTCAACTCGAGAGAGTGAATGGGCTAAGGCGGAGGTTGTGCTTAAATTCGGCAACTTGGTGTTCGAGAGAAACGGAGTTGATTCGGGGTAAGTTGCTCGAGAGAGAATTTACCCCCACTAAAGTCTAGCCTAGTTACAAATATTCAGCGATGTAATATCAATAGCATTTATCCGATAGTGTCTTTTATCCCATATTCCTATCACATCCCGAGAATCCTGTCTCCCTATCTCGTTTCCTTATATTTGAGGACACTAAATATATCCAAATAAAGCTCTAAATGAGTCCAAATCATGGACTCATCAGACACCCACATTACTATTCTTCATTCTACCCATTGATTACATGGAAGACTTCTTCACCTATAAATAATGATGCTTCTTCTGTTGTGTTGGGTAGGAGATGAAATATGTTGAGTGTAAAAAAATATAATAGTATGTAGTAGTGAAAGAGAGAGTTGAGACAGAAAATATTATAAGTCTTCAACTATATTCACTAAATAAAAGAGAATAGTTATATGTTGAAGGAATGATCATAAGAAAAACAAAAGTGGCACATCTCCAAACCATGAGGACTCACAAAAAGTTGTGTAGGCTAATGGAATCCAGTACTAACTATGAGCCTAATAGGATGTGCCAACACCTATATTATCTTGCACAAGAATGTATGAAATTAGTACTCAAAATTACGAAATATGAGGAAGATGCATGACATGACATAATACCATGATGAGTCTAAAAATTATGATAATGCAATGACAAAATAAATATAACAATAAACTAAAAATGTGATTTTGTAAGCATAGTATGAGGTCATGCATTCCTCTTTAAATCATAATCATAATATATGTTGGAGATACCATTAACTGAAGTAAACCATGTGAGCTTTAACAAGGAGTTCAATACTACTCTCACATCGAAAAGAGAGTGTCCTACTTGATAAGGTAAATATCATAATCATGAGCTTAGATAGATTCACTATCTAGAGTCAATTAAGACTAAGTCCTACGAGGGCATGTAGTTCTGAGACCTGAATATTCACCATAAGTCCAACTCGGTGCTAAGTTATATCCCTATGGAAAACATTCATAATCATAATTGTATTCTTTGAAACAATAAGAATCTAGTAATACTGAATCATTCATAAAAGTTTGATAATCATCATAAGAATATCTCCTTAAAACTCATGATGCATAACATAGTCTTAAGAGACACTATAATTGAAACCATCTAAATCATGATAGACATTCATAATGAAAGGTGTTTTAATCAGAAGCATCATATTTTCATATAGACTTGTTGATACTTTATTTAAAAGCACCATTGATTCATGAAAATCTTCATAACCTAATGCATGCATATCAACATAACTTGACTCATGATCATAAGATACTTGCATAGCATGAGTTCATGAAATTTTTTTTTGAAAACATTGATTTTTGATCAAATCATGCATAATAAGATAAATCATGAAGAATAAATTTAAATTCAATGAAAATCATAAAACCCTAGAATTGGGTAAGAATCATAATTGAGAATATGAGATTTATGTGGAACTCAATGGGTGAAGAGGAATTCATTGATGAATTTCTCACATACCTTGATGAAAACCCTCAACGAATTCACCAATGGAGGCTTGAAATTCTTGAACCCTAGCTTTCTTGGGGAAGAAAAATTGAGAGAGAATTTGGAGTTTGAGAGAATTAGAGCTAATGGGAAAGGTTAGGGTCTTAGTAACCAATTACAGTCTTGAAAATAGGTCTAAAATGACGTGCTATAGAAATTAAAAGAGTAGAAAATGACTCAATTCCTTGAGAAGAAACTGTCGAATAGCAATCCACGGAACGTTAACCCTTACACAGACCGTGAAGTCCTCCCGTCCTGTCGAAGCAAAATTGTCAAGTCTCTGACCTTTCGTTCCACGATAAGGCCTACAGTGACCGTAAAAATCTCCCATATAACCATCCTTAGCCAAAATTTCTTGAAGTTTAGTGGTGTGGTCTACAGACCTATCCACGGTCTGCAGGATCCTCCACAGCTTATGTGACCCATCCGTCCTACTATCCCTCATTTCTCAACTTTCTAAAGTGGAACTACAGTCAGGTTTGCGGTCTTTGAATCCATTTACGGACCGTTCCTGACTTAGGAAAATTCTTTCTTGAGGCGTCTTCTACATGAGGTGGCTCCACGGACCGTGGAACCTTATACGGTTCGTGAATGCCCTCGTCGAACCAAAGATATTGCAAACTTCAGCATTTTTTCAACTTTATTTGAGTTAGGCACTTTCGAGGTGTTACAGTGGAAGAATCAAACCCCCACCAATAAGGTGGAAGTTCAAATAACCAACCAATTGAGCTACTAAAATTCCCTTGAACATGTATTCAGTAGAGGAAATGCAACTACTTATATTTGGAAGAAATTTGATAATAATACAACTTGACTTATTATATTACTATACATATTTTACCTCCTAACAACAATATAATACATTTCATACTCGAATGCATTATAGATCTTATGGATTATATCCACTAGCTATACAACAATGCTAATATCATAAAAATTAATCTAGACCTTTGGTGGCAAAAGAAACCTTTGAACATGGCTGCCGAGTTGCTACTTCGTTCACTTCACCCCTCTGGTTGTTTGCAGGAAAATTTGGAAGGGACACACTGCTTGTAGATATGGAGATACAAGACATTTTATTACAAAGGAATGACATATCAGACTACTTAGGCTTTGAAGAGTATTCTTGGCAGCGAACAGTCAATGACATAACTAGGGGTGTACAAAACCGAATCAAACTGTAAATCGAGTCAACTCGAAAAAAAATCTGATTAGTGGTTTGGTATTGAAAAAAAAACTGACTATATTTGGGTTGGTTTGGTTTTAACTAAAAAAAACAACCTGACACTAAACCAACCCGACATTATATATATATATATAATTTTAAAATTTTATTTTATACATAAACATATTTACTTTGATATAATTTTTAAATATTTCTTATATTTTTTCATAGTTTTTATCTTTTAATATATTATTTCAAATTTGAAACTTAGAACTCTGAATGGTTCAATAAAGATTATATTCCACAGATATTGGTAATTAGAATAAAGCTTAAATCAAAATCAAAATCAAATCTATTTGACTTTAAAATATTAAAAATAATTATATTTCAAATAATTTATTTTCTAATCTAACTACTTCAAATTTAAAATTTAAAATTTGAATTCAAATTTTAAAATATATTAATCGTGTGTTTGTATGTGGTAGGAATTACGTTTTAATACATTTAAAAAAAAAAAAACTGTCAACTCTAAAGAATTGTAAATTTGAATACAAATTTTAAAATATATTAATCATTTGTGTGTATGTGAGTACACTTTCCCACTTCCAGATTCATAATCCACCCCTTCAATATTCTTGCCCTTTTGGATCCTTCAGCTCCTTCTCTTCTTGTGGATAATCGGTGTTCATTTCCTGATTGTTGTGTCATTTGCGTCGTCAGCGGCTTTGAAAGGTGTGTCATTTCCTTCCCCCGTGTCTTGCGTAACAACATTTGATTGTTGTTCTTGTTTTCCAGGTATTTGATTTCAGCTGGACTGTAGGATGAGTTCTGTCAAATGTATCCATGTCAAGCTTGCAGGTAATTTCTTCTCCTATTTTGATCTCTTTACTCCAAATCCCTTTTTCAAAAAAAGTACTCCTCTTTTTCTTCAGCAGTATGTACAGTGGTGTGTGCATCAGGTTGCTCTGAATCGGACCCTCTCGTAGCTTCGCATCAGTGGTTGATCCGTGGATTCTCATCTGACCATGTAGCCCTCGACTTTTGCTGCGAACCCTCTGTTTGTAAGCTTGCATAGCCTATGCTAGCTTTTCCTTTCTCGCAGTTATTAAGCTCAAATAGCATCTCGAACTTAATATGTAAATTGAATGTTTGTGAGACTCTAGACTATGTTGATCTTTGTGACTGTTGTTCCTGCTGGTTGGTATTTGCTTTAATCTTTCTTGTTTTAATGCGCAAACTTTGAATTTGTAGCTTATCAATGTTTAGGATTTTCCTGCAAGTCTCTGATAGCTGATTAAAGTGATTGTACTCTTGCTTCTCTATGTGACTAAAGGTAGTGTTAGCTAGAGCATTAGCTAGGTGATTGCCTTCTTTGTAGACATGCTTCACATTTACCCCATCTTGTTCTATTATGTTAATGGCTTCCTCCATAATATCTATCAATTCCCAAGGGATTTTCCACTCCCTAATTAGATAGCTTTTAATCCCCAGGGAATCTGTTTCCAGAATTAATTTTCTGTACTGATTTTGCCTGCAATACCTCAATCCCTTCAAGACTGCTACTGCCTCTGCCATGTTATTAGAGGCAAATCCTATTTGTTGAGCCTCTGCAAATATCAAATCCCCTATATGTGAGTAGGAAACGTTTTAGTACATCTTTTTTTTAAAAAAAAAAAACTGTCAACTCAAAAGAATTGTAACTTCTTACTATTTTTAATTTTAAAATTTCTTATTTTTTAAATACATTTTAAAAAAACTGAAACCTCATCTTAGACAATAAAACTGCTATTTCAAAATAATTTAGACGTCCTCTCATGTTTGTTTTCTACTTTCACTATCTATTTCTATTCTAAAATTTCACAGCAGAAGACAATAAGAGAAATTGTGACGATCACAATTGATATCCAAGGTATAGTTCATTGTACTTCAGTTTGATTTTGCGTGTGTATGGTCTTAAAAATTACTTCTTTTTCGAATTGAATCTTCAAAATGATATCATTATGAACACCATGTAAGGTTAATAGATAAAGTTACTTTTTGTTGTTTTAATTAGTACCAATTAATTAGGACCACAATTAGTTGAATGTTTAGTGTTTTTGATTTGAAATTTAGTTGTTTCCTTCTTCTATATCTCAAGAGTAATTAATTCAAAAGGTTATTCAATTATGAGAAGTTCTGACGATCTGAATTGGTATTCAAGGTATAGTACATTTTACTTCAGTTTGATTTTGAGTATGTATGGGCTTAAAAATTACTTCCTTTTCAAATTGATTAGTACCAGTTAATTAGGACCTCTTTTGGTTGAATGTTGTGTTTTTGATGTGAAATCGAGTTGTTTCCTTCTTCTAGATCTCAAATAAGAGTAATTAACTCAAAAGGTCATTCAATTATGAAAATTTATGTAACAATAAATTCACTCAATTTAGTATCTTTTTCTTATCAATCAAATTTTCCTTATATGAAATAGTACAAAATTAAAAATTATCAAAAAATGATTAGTTTTTTTTTTTAAAAAAATGCCACATGGCTTCCAAAAAAAAAACAAAAAAAAAATTTGCACAATTTTAGGCCTATATCCGTGTATACATGAAAAGTTGTTTCACCTGTATGTATGTTTTGTTTTAAAAAATATAGATAATTTATATTTTTCACATTGAATTTTCTTTTACTCTTTAGAATTTAAAACTATTTTGTTAAATATAGGACACTCAAATTTAATTTAGAAGGATTTCATCACGTCATGGAGAAGTTTAAATTTGAATACCAGCATATTATGGACAATCAAGTTACTTTTTGTTGTTTTTATTAGTTTGATAAATATAGGACATTCAAATTTAATTTAGAAGGATTTCATGACGTCATGGAGAAATTTAAATTTGAATACCAGCATATTATGGACAATCAAGTTACTTTTTGTTGTTTTTATTAGTACCAATTAATTAAGATCTCTTTTGGTTGAATGTTTTGTGGTTTTGATGTAAAATTGAGTTGTTTCCTTCTTCTAGATCTCAAATAAGAGTAATTAACTCAAAATGTCATTCAATTATGAGAAATTATATTACAATAAAGTCACTCAATTTAGTATATTTTTCTTATAAAATTACTCATCAAATTTATATAATAAATATCTAATGTGATAAATAAATTAATTTTTTATGTCGTAAAAATACAAATCCCGCAAACAAAAAAAGTTAAAGAAGACCCTATAATAAAAATATAAAACAAACTATATTTTTTATGTTTAGCTTTACTTATATAACAATTTGGCAGGTATAACTATAGAAGAGTTTTAGAAACTTGATCAATTTGAAATGAACAAAGAGTTGTGATATATTGTTGTACTCAACTTTTTAATTAACCATTTGAATAAGGAATTTATTATTAAGATAAGTATATTAAAATTATTATGAGAAAAATTAAAAAATGAAGAAATTATTAGTTTACTTGAAATCTCTCCATTGAAATAAATAAATAAAAGAATTCATATTTTAATTTGAGAGAGTGTTACACACACATACTCTTAATTAATACATTCTTATTATTTATTTTTAACCATGGTATATTTTTGAAATGTTTGTATAGGAAATATATATTTATAGTATTTATTTTTATCAAAAATGTTATTTGATGATCGTGCGTATGCATTTATATGATTTGTTCCTTTGCTTATATAAAATGTATGTTACTAAGTACATTTCATTGAAAATAAGAGGATAATTATGTTTTTATAAAATCAAAATAGTGTAATGCATTCAAATAATTAAATATCTTTTAATAATCTCCGCGCAACGCGCAGATACGTATACTAGTTAATACTAATGCAAAAAGAAAATCAATTCAACACTAAGAATGACAATAATATTGAATATTTGTTTTTTAATTTCACATTGGTTTAGACAATTAAAATACATAATCTAATTTTAATTTCCTTTAATATTTAGTCATGTAACTATACTTATTAAACTTATTTTATCATAATTTAGTACTTTAAATTATGATCATTTTCATTATGACTTGATAATTTGCAATATTTGTTTTACGCGATTTCATTAAATTTTTTTTGTTGGATATTTTAGTGTCATTAATCATATCATATTTTGTGTTATTTCTTAAGAAACACCTTAGTTGTATTTCTGCAGAATTAAAGAAAATTTTAAAATACAAGTAAATTATATGTTTGTATAAATACTTTATCGGAAAAACCCGAAAAAACCCAAGGCTGAAAAACCTAAATTTTATTGATTTGGTTTGATTTATAAATTTAAAAATTCGACACAAATGATTTGATATTTAAAAAACCCAAACCAACCTGGTTATGTACAATCTTCAGAATCATATATGTGAGACTATTGCAAGCTCGAAACATACATGCAATGAAGGTACAAAGGTCTACCTTGATTTTCTACATACATCCACCCAGGGTGGACCTACAGTGGTTCAAGTGGGTTCATATGAACCCACTTCGTTGAAAAATAACACTGTATATATATGTATATTTAATCAATTTTTAAAATTTTATATGTATATATTAAATTTTGAACCCACTAACACAAGTCTGAAGCTTAGCTGAGTGGTTGAGGGGGTTCAATTTTCCCAGCCAACCCCGGATCGAATCCCCATTGCCACATTTTAGTTTTAATTCATTTTTTTAATATATAAAACGTTCACACACAGTTTTGTCCTCTATATAGGTGTAACTTTTGTCTTTTTAGTTACTTAGAAACTATAAAAAGTAGAACAACTTTTTACTTTTACAATTAAAAGTTCAATAATCAACAACTTTTGTCCTTTTTGTTTTTAATTTTTTTTTTTTTTTAATTTTTTTTTTTTTAAAAAACTCAACTTAAAAAGCACTAATCCCTATTATTCTCAATTCTAAAAACCCTTTTGTCTTCTTCTTTGTTGAATGTTTTTCGCTCTTGATTCTAGTCTTTATATATACATATATGATTATTGTGGTTATTTTTTATTTCTTCAACTAAAAAATCCCTTATCATTCTAAAATCAACAAAAAATTACAAATAATATTAGGTATATTTCTATGAATTTGATTCTGAAATTAATGTTATAATTATTTTGTTTAATATTTTGTTTTTATTTGTTAAATGTTGAATGAAGAGAAATCATTCATAATATTCTTTCATTTTCTTAGTTTATATTGAAGCCTAGTTTTTCGTCGATCTTGTTATTTACCGTCTCATTCGTAAGTCAATGTAATTTTTTTTCAAATGTATTAACATTGTTTAGTATAATCAGATATGTATGCTGTTAGCCTCATAAAAATTACAAATAATATTAGGTATATTTTTATATCTTGAACCCACTTTGTGAAAATCCTAGGTCCGCCACTGCATCCACCTGATTTTTTCAAAAGAGCCTTCCAACAGTATTATTAGATACGAGAAATCTAATTTCTTTGCAAGTCAATTCATATTAAAAAGAGAAGTTTAATTTGTACTTAAAGGAGGAGGACCCTTGTATTAAAGAGTTTCCTTTGTTCTATCGAAGGTGAAAGGCTAGATATCTCATCTCTAATTAGAATTCAATATAATTGTTAAATTTCTCAAACCAAATAACGAGCCACATGGGGTGCAGCAACTTACCAGACGATCAAATATTCAGATGGCACTAGTTCCCCAGTTTGACGACTATTATAAATAGCTTTCTATATTGTCGGTGGTTAAGAAAACACATATAACCTCAATTTATTGATAGTTAATAAAGCTCCTTCTTCATATTTACATATATAAGTTATTATATAATCCTCAATGAACACTTGTGCTTATTCATCATCAACTAAAAGACTTCGTGCAGCGCATCATATATCCTACTTAGCTGCTTTTGGGGATTTCCTTGGATGGCTTCACAATGAGAATAGGGCATTGCACATGATGAGCACAATAGTCGCTCACACTACCTAAGAAAGCCCTGCAAAATAAGCTTAATCACTGTGAATTATCATAAACATTCCAACAAGAGCAATTAAAACTACTAAAACTTTCCTGCTCGTTTTGTCTTCTCTCTAGCGTGTGCCCGTGCGCGTTTATACATATATATATATATGCATATATACGTTTCCACAGATTTTTAGTGTGAACCTTTTAACATTCACATTTTAGAAATTTCACAAAGCTTCTTGTGTAAAAGAATATGGAGATCAAGCAACGGTAGTCGATCGAGGATATTCATAAAGGGGGTGTCAATGGTTAAAGGAAGAAAAAAAAAAGTAATTATAATACGAGCCCAGCAGGGCTTGAACACACAAGCTTGAAGAGTTTTTGCAACCCCACTAGACTAAATATTTTAGTTGTATCAAGAGGTGTCAATACTTATATATATATTTATTAAATCAAAATTTGACCTCTACCTACAATGTAATTTTCCGGTGAACACCCCTTTGGCCAAGGTGGGTCCGCCCCTGAGCAACAGTAGTCGATCGAGGATCAGGGGTGTTTTGCTAGATATTACCAGCAACTACGTCTGGGGGTCAAATTAAAGGAGCAACGCATATGCCACTCTTTAATTTCTTTATTAAGGCATTTAATTTTAATGAGAAGGAAGTACTTAAGGAGGTCATTTTCAGTATGCAATGTAAAATAAAAGGCCAGGCCAGTGAGTGTTGTAAGACTGCTTGGGAGGTCATTATTTGGACATGGATGTATGTGGTGCGGTGTTGGAATTTCTCAGAATTGGAAAAATAATGGAAGCGACTGAATGCTACCTGTGTTATACCTACTCAATTCATACTTGGTGTATATATGTTGTAAAATGTTATATGTAAGTGCATCTCTAATTTCCTTTGCAATACTCTATATATGATATGCTACCCGTTTCTAGTAAGTGACACAAACTGCTTTTGTGAAAGAGAGGTCCCTGGTCCAAAATGTTTTGATATATTATATGTAGAGAGGTGAAGATTACACACCTTATCTTTGTAGATGATCTTATGATATATATTCTGCTGCAAAGGTTCTATGCAGAGAATTGTGGAAGCTTTAAAACATATTTCAGAGATTGGACTAGTTGCAAATTCAGACAAGTCCAAATTATTGTCGATCATAAGCTTTACAGCGGGAACTTCCCCAGTAGAAGACTAATGGTGTAATCAGTAATGGATTGGATATTGAGTTATTAACTTAAGAGGTGTAAGGATCAATTCCAGGCTTGGACATATGGAGTGAAAACCTTAAAACTCTAATTCCAACAACTTTTACGGTGGTCAGAACAATAGTGTATGCAACAACATTCATGCATGTGCCTCTTCGAATGTCTCCACACAGTGAGTGTCACAGGAAACTCCACCTGAAATTGCTATTATCACTTTAATTATGCCGATATATTAACCTCAACTTGCTGCTCCAATTCCAAAAATACTTTGATTCCACAAAACATATCACTAATGACATGCAAGTTAAATACTTTTAGTTACTCAATATTCACATAGGAGACTCAGATAATAATTTCAATGTGTTGGGTCAAAATTATTGAAAAGAAAATTTACCTTTTAATCTTGCCGAGCCCTCGGCTACCGACTACTAGAAGGTCAGCGTGCAATTCATGTGCAGCTTGACATATCATATCTTTTGGGTCCCCATCTAGGATCAGAGTCTCCGCCTTCACCTAAAACAATCATAAATTAATAATAAGACCACACAATTCAAATATATAAGCAACCAGAAATTGTCAATTGTAGGTACCATCTTTTGTTTGCAGAGATGGAGTGCCCGAGACAGTATTCTAGTTGCATTCTCGTGTTGTCCTTTTTTCACAGCTTCAACAACAGTAGGCGCCGCAAACACAACTATAAATATAAACCAATTAGTTCACCTTACTACACCTTCCGTCCCAAATTAATTATTTTAGTTTGATTGCATACAATTTTTTATTTTTTTTTTTAAAAACTTCTGAATCATGCTATTTTTTAATAAATAGAAATGAGAGTATATACATACCAGGTCCAGCAGGATAAACCATGGGGGTAAAAGGAAGTTGGACATTGATCAAAGTGATGATAATAGAAGGATCGTTGATCAAATTATCTAATGCCCATTTGAGAGCATAGAAACTCTCCTCGCTCTCATCGATAGCCACCATTATCATCTTTTTCATAGTAACCGGAGTATCACTAGCTGCACTTGCTGGAGCATTAGCTGCACTGGTCTCTGCCTCCATATATTCTCTTTTGGGGCGGGCGTTCGATCAGTATTCCTCTGCTCTTTATTTTTTATATATATTTCCTGCTTTCTCCTTTGTTCACTAGTTTCAAGCTTATCACTCCTTCTTATCTAATCTAATCAAATTTTGTTGTGTTTTGGGATGAGAATTTGATATAGAACTAATAAGTTTGACGTGGCAGATATGCATGCCAAAAGAAGCAAAGTGTCATTTCGACATGCCAAAGCTTGCCACGCTTGCTTCTCATGTGTACACATTCTTCTCCACACCTTTATCCTAACTTGTCCATCCACCCATCACATCATTCTCTCTTTTTCATTCTGCTCCCACTTTTCAATATAATAAGTACAATATCTTAAAAAGAGTTGCGTAATGGAAAATGATCATAATTAATGATAAAAGTAATTAGGAATTAGTATAAAATTATATATTGATTTATAAAGTATAAAAGTATTGTTGGACATTCAAAAGTAATTTACATAAATATACTATAATAAAAAAATATTTATCATTTATAGCAAGAACATTTTTTTTTTTCACTTGATCACTTTTAATACATTTATAATACAGCTTTAATATATATTATAAAGAGTAATTTATTATTCACATATAATACAAGTTTTATTGATGGATAATACATTTATCACACATTTTAATACACTTATAATATAATGTGTCAACTTCTTACCAAAAAAGCATAATATATTTTTAAAAAACAGTTATAATACATATATATTACATACATAATTCACTTTTAATACATATTGCTAAAAATGGAAATAAATAAAAAGTATTGCTAAAATTCGTAATTATATTTTAAAAGGCACCCATCCAAATAATCTTTCCTTCAAAAATAGTATAGTGCATGGACAACTATTATTGAACGAAGGACATGTTTTTTCTATTCTTGCAAAAATATTATTGTTGTCTTTTTCTAATTCTCCAAAATAATATATAAAATATAAAAGATAAAATATAAAATAATAATATATAAACGTAAATTAAAAAAATTTAAAATATTATAAAAAAATAATAAAATAAATTTTTTAAATGAAACGTAACAAACATATAAGATATGTTAATTAATTAATAAGGAATATATTGATATATATGTATATATGGAAGAAATAGTTTAGTTTTGAAAAAATTATTTCTTGTTTCTTCTTCTACTTTTTTTAACAAGTAGAAATTTGTAGCGTCTTTCTAACAACAGAAAATTGTCTCTACTTCTATTTAAATTCAGTTTTACTAATTTGTCAAACGTTTAATTTTTCAAAAAAATTAAAAATATATGTTTTTGGCCTCCCAACACCAATGTCAAACAGACTCTTAATAACATTAATCTAATTTCAATTATTTTAAAAATATATAAATATAAAATTTCTCTCTTTAATTAATACTACTATTTTTAAATAGCCTATTAAATCTTAAATCATAAATAATCATATTAGAGGAAAAAATATTTATTAGTGAAAATTACAAAAGTATATTATTTAAGACTTTAATTAAGAATATATATACCTATTTATATTTAATTACAAACGAAGTTTATAAGTTTCGAGCATAGCATATTAAATTAGTTTCCGATTTTAATTATTTATTTATTTTCCATTTTACTATATTAGTTTTTTGGGATTTTGTGCCTATTTTTTGGGATGATAATCATGTACTCCCTCCGTCCCATTTTATATGTCACCTTTTTACTTTGTATTTGCATTAAGAAATAATGTAATTTTACCCTTCTACCTTTATTTAATGTTTTCTTAAGTCAACTTTATAATAAATGGTGAAAATATTTTCAAGATTAGTTAACTACTCTATCAAGGATATAATAGGCAAAATATGGTTATTTATGCATAAATTTTACAAAATGACAAGTATTGCGGTCCAGCTATTTATAGAAAGGATTGACATATAAAATGGGACGAAGAGAGTATTAAATTTAATATTTTTATATCACCAATTAATGGTTATTACTAGCTTTTCAAATATTTTTTTTACTTTTTCGTCCTTTTTGATTCAATCGATATAAAAGTAAAAGATCTGTAAAAGATTTTTTCAATTTTCTAAGCAATTGTTATTTTCTATGCACTTTTATTTTCTTGAAAAATTAAAAATTTCTCTAATATGTGTTCTTCGTTCTTCTTTGTTCTTCTTCTCTCTCCGAATTCTGTTCAACTGCAATTTCACCATTGTTTTATCTCATAAGTCCATTACTTTTCAATAGGTTTGTTATCGTTTACCTTTAGTTCTTTCCTCAATACGCTATGGATAGGACGCCCAGAAAAAGCCCCTGGCTTCATAACCAATCGTAGTTGTTGATAGTCCGCCTATTGTTTGTTGAAGACCTTTTTAGTAGGATTCATTTATATGTGGTGTTTAAAGTAAAAGTACACATTTTGATTTGTGTTCTAAATTAATATTAAATCTTTATTTCAGTATAAATGGAATGTGATCATGTTGGTATATATAGTGATTTTTTTAATGGAAGTTAGTAAAAATCTTGGTGTTTGCATCATACATCACTCCTTCAATATTGTAATCTTACCTGTGTTAGATTACAACTTATTAATCAATTTTCAAAATAAATAGAATTGTGTTCCCGCGGTAATTAAATTACACAATTTGGTACATAGAATGCCTTTATATATATAAAAAAAATGGTAATTATTCTGGTATAAAAAAATGTTGACGACCTAAATTAGTTTTCTACACCATCATTTTCACCATATCATTTACCAAAAACATAACAACAATTTTGTGGTATTTAAACATAATACACAATACCAATTATACCAAATCATTTACAACCATGTACACTATCAATTACACTTAAAAATCTACCATAAAAAATTAATGAAATTTATTGTTTATACACGAATTAAAATATATCATCACCAATCAATAATAATTATAACCAATAATATTTCTTCAATTTTGTTATTGTTATCTATAAACAACCAAAATCAAACTATTAACTACACCAGTAGATGTACCCAAATAATAGCTTGAAAGTTGGTGTTTATATAATGCCTAAATGATACCAATTATACCAGATCACACACCAATAGAAATTCTCGAATTATGGTATTTATATATGGCCTAAAAGATACTTAGTGCACTAATCAATTATACCTAATTTTATATGACAAAATATTCACTGAATCTGATGTTTAATATAGGAATTTAAATATACCATCATTTTCACCAAATCATTTTCCAACAAAAAAAATCACCAAAGCTGATTTTTATATACGACCTAATTAACACCCATACCAAAAATAAACTATGAGTTCTGGTGTTTAGAAAAACATAATACAAAATACAATTAACACCAAATCATCTATACAAGTACACTATCAATTACACCTAAACATCTACTGTCACGCCCCGAGCCTACACCCTGGGCAAGACTGTCAATTGATCCATTGCTGGCCCCAAGCGAACCCTTGGCCTGGATTACTACTCAGCGGAAGACTTTAAGCATTAATAAAAGAAATCAAATACAACTCTACTCAACTATCTCAAAATAAGTTAGAATATTTTAAAAGTAAACATTCAACTAGCCAAAGTGGCAAATCAAGTCTTATAGCAAACAACTGAAGTGTAAAGACTAAAGAACTATAGCTATCTGTCTATGAAGCCTCCAAAAACTATGAGGGATGTCAGGACAAGATCCCCGATCATCCTAACAATTGAAAATGCTAAAACAATGTAAAAATGGGTCCTCCGAAAAGCAAGGAGACTCACCAACTGACTCTGAGTGCTCGATTGGATCAATGAAGCGCTGAATGTTGATCCTGGTTACATGTATCTGCATCATAAAACGATGCAGGTCAAATGGAATCAGTACATTGAATGTACGAGCATGCGAGGAGAATTTTATAACAAGACATAAGCTTGAAAAGGAACTGAAAGAACTTACATGGTCTCAACTCAACTCGACTCAACTCATTTCAATATAAGACAGTAATATAAATGCAATATAAAGAAAAGCTTTTAAAACACGTGAATAACAACTCTGCGTATTGAAAAACACAACAATAACTCAATTTGTATAAGAAAATACAAACAACTCTGTGTATATAAAATACAAAATATCTCTGTGGGAGTTTCTCTAACCGACAATCATCATTATGAGCTATGTAATGATACAACTTCTTGCCTCACGCTGCTAGGGCCATCATATACCTTGTCGGGGGTATAGAACCTAACTACTAAGTGGATCCACTAGTCTATGCTAAAAAACACTAAGGAATCATGTAAAAAGTATGACCCTTTTCTACCTATGCTGGCCACACGGTTTATGGAGACTTTGAATTATCTGAACTCAAGCTCGTCCCCAAATCGGTGCTCAATACTTCTCCTAAAATGAACTAGCTCATATGTTTAAAAACATAACTCTTTCTGTGGTTTGAGATAATTACTCAAAAGCTCTCTTGGAAATCGGTGTTTCCTCTCTTGCTTAAATTTGAAAACATATACTCTTTGGGAATACTTAGTTCCCATATACTCTTTTGAAGAAAATGAAGTTCACTCTTTACTCTTACTCAACTCATATCTTAAGTCTTAAAACAAGTTTAAAGCATTTGTAAAAGACTTTTGAAAAGACTCTAAGAACTCTCTTGACTTGACTCTTAGCTCTACCTTGAATTTGAATTATGGATTCAAGGTTTATGATCTCATGTTATAGATGATCTCTCGATGTTTCAATGTACCTTAGAGTGTAGAAAACAACTAGAAAATATAGGTACGATTCGAGGAAACTCAAATGGTGGGAAAGGGTAGAACACCTGACGACCCTAGTGTACTGAGTGGCGCAGGGGGCCAAACACATAACTACAGAACCTGGGTTGGGGCGCACTGACTGGTGCGGCGCCCCATATCCCAAACTTCAGACATTGATGTGGGACGCACTGAGTAGCACGACGCCCCATCCCTTTTCCTAAAAAATTTGACGATTTTTCAACCCTAATTCATCTAGATTCGATTGGTTCCTTCCCTAAACACTTAGATTCGAATACCCAACCAAAGTGTACAAGAATCTACTAAAAAACAACCTCAAATTTTATGCAATTAACTCAAGAACTCCTTAAAACCCCAACAATCAAGATCCCAAAAGAAACTTCAACAAATTCCATCAAGAACTCAATTACTCTACTTTCAAGAACATAAATACGCTGAATTAAATCATGATTGGCGTGTGGGTGAACAAACCCAATGCTATGTGATCTCACATACCTCGTAGGGTTAACCCTTGGCGAAATCCGCAAGCGAAACTCAAGAACGTGACAGACTTTGGCTCTTTCTCCTCTTTTCTCTTCTCTCCAAGCCCTAGCGTAATTTTGTAAGGTGTAACCTGAATCAAATCAGTTTAGACCCCAATTTAATTACTAAAAACAAATTAAGTTAATTGGGTAATGAAAATACCAAAATACCCCTCTAAAATCCGGGTGACTTATCTTATTCAGAGAACCCGACTTCAAACGGGCATATCTCTATCATACAAACTCGAAAATTAGCAAACTCGGTGGCGTTGGAAAGATAATTCAATTACCTTTCATTTGATATCTTATATCCCACATAACTCATCCTGTACTTAGAGTTATAGTCATTTGAAGTTGATCCAGAACTCATACTTAACATAACTTGCCAAATTTCAGATTTTCATTATTAGCAAAAATGGTTCTTTCTAATTCTAGCTCTTTCAAATAGCGGGGTGTTACATCTACCAAAAAGTTGATAAAATTTATACACGAATTACAAAATACTATCGTTTTCACCAAATTATTTACCAAACAGAATCATGCAATATGAATTTTATATTAAACCACAAAATCCCAAAATTAAATCAACGAACAAATACAAAAAAAATAATTATGCGGCTTTGTTATATTAAATAAAATAATTGAAATAATCACATAAAAAATACAAATTCAATCGTGATTTATCACAAATACCTGATGCGTCCATCGTCCGTTGTGTTGAATTAGAATTGCAAAATTATTGGAATCCATGTTTGAACAATCAATCAGAATGAGTAGTAAGAGAGTTTTATTTTTCTTAAAAACCCTTTTTTTATGGAAGAGAATATATAATATTTTTGAGTAAATCGTGGAAGGTAAAAGAATTGGAGAAAACTAGGGAATATGAGAAAATCGTGGCTGACTATTCAGCGCTATCTTTTTTATTAAAAAAATATTAAATCCTAGTTTTGAAAAAAAAAACTATTTCTATATAGGCAAAAACAAAACTATTGTTATATAGTGGTAATCCTAGTTTTGTATACTTAAGTTTTTTGCCCAAAAATGTACAGTTTTTGTTATGTTTGTGTGAGTTTGATTGACATTAATTGTCACTTTATTCCTTTTCCACCATTTTAGTCGGTAACTTGATATGCTTTTTAAAAAAAAACAATTACTACTTTTAAATATATTTTTTAATTATTATCATTTATAGCAATATATAGCAATATTATGTAGTTTATTAGATCTATCCTCCTCTCTCATTGTCTTTCTTTCCCTCTTGCGCTCTTACCCTTTCTGCACTCTTTCTCCACTCTCTCTATGCTCTTCCTCGATCTATCAATATTATGAAAAAAGTTGTATTTTATCAAAGGCGAAAGATCCTTATAAAAGACAAGGTTATTTTTATAGCCCGAAGAACTAGGGTTGTTTAATTTGTAGAAGAAGTAGGTTACTTTCTTATTTGTTGCTTTGGCGTTACCAACGATTCTCATTCTAGTCAAGATTGTATTAATAATCGTATTCATACTTGATGAATATTTGAAGATTTGAATATGTATAAAAGTTTGAAGATATCGAAATTTGAATAAATGAAAATATGAATTTTTGAAGATTTTATTAAAATAGGAATGACGTCTGAAAAAAATATATTAAAAATGTATTATGTGTGTATTATAAGGGCTAGTATTAGGAAAAATAGTCCATGTATTATGTATGGTATTATTTAGTACTATGTTTTGTAAGAATTTTGAGGCTATGTATAACTAATCCATGGATTAGTTATACACGCTACATAGTATTATATGATGTATAACTAATACCTCATATTTGATGGTATTAGTAATACATAAGATTCAATAACTTAAGATTATATATGCAAAGACAAATATACCCCTCAAATCCTTGTAATTATTTTATTTATTTTCTTCATTTTATGTTTTATATTTTTAATAGTAAATTTATTTAAATAAATTAGCTTACAATTTTTTTGTCACACACCAAGTCCCATTGAGACGGACAGGCACCCGATGCCCTAAAGGCCCGAGAGAATCCACTTATAACTCTTGCTTATCATACATGCAACAATGAAGTTATAAATCTTTGATAAGTATAAGTAAAATACCCTGATAAAATACCAACATAGATAGGCCCAAAATAGATATACTTGCTTGGTCGTTGAGGCCTTAATTACTCGAAAACAAGACATTATCACGCTTCACTTTGACATTAGTCTACAAAACATCTAAAAGATAGACATTTAACTAAGGTCGGGAAAGGACCCCATCATAACCTTAACTGTAATAAAATATCAAATATATGTTAGAGACTCGATGAGCTCCGAATCAACATGGAGCTCACCAAAGGCAGTTGAGTATCTTGTGCTTATCTTGGATAAACTCTATTATCTTGAGTACATGTACCTGCGGCATGGAACACAGCTTCCCCATGAGGGACGTCAGTACAAAATAATGTATTGAATATGTAAAACATAAAGTATCCATAGGTAAAACAAGAGCTCAAGTGAAATGATGTATCAATTTATAAATGCATAAATAAGGATGAAAGACCACCCTTGCTTACTCTTTTGGGGTATTGAGTACATTACATTCTATGCTTTGCTTTACTCTTCTCTTCTTTATAAACTTTGTAGAATTTGATACGATGACCAGTTGATCAGTGGTAGAAGAGGATGACTCATGCTAGGTATTTTAGTCCCTGGATGCTTTCTGATACGTCCAAACTCACACTCCAATTAAAACATGCAAATGGTCGATGCCAATTTATAGAACTCAACGTGAGTTGAGGTCGATCCCACAGAGAATTTACTTACAAAAATAGTTTCACTGATGTTTTTATTCAGTTGTTGTATTATTTCCCACGGAAGATAATTGCGAAATGTAAAGATGGGTTTCAGTTGTGATTTTCAAGTAACTAATGTTTAATGTAATGTTATATTTAACATGAGTAATAGGATTTTAACTTCAAAGTTGTGATAATTGATGAATGAAATCAGGATTGTGTTCCCCATGACTTAACTTTTAGTTTTGACTCGTGAACAAGTATTGGTTGATTGTTAATGTTGCAAGTTACAAGCGAGCTAAATGAATCTAAAACTTCTCAGTTTTATTATATAGCTTTTCACTCTATTCTTCCCGGTCTTTAAGTGTTATCTATTTTTACCCTCGCATGTTTGGTGTCAAAAATCTCCTCTCGAACTCAACTTTTCACTCCAAACCAATAGATGGATTCTACTTTTTCCTAGTTACCACTTTTCTCTCTAACAAGTGGTAAATACATGCAAGTTCTACTGCGTGCACTCATTAGAAATAATAGATAATGAAGGTATGAATCACGTTTTGAAAATAACAATCGCACTTTACTCGTTCATTGAATTTGTAACTAGATTATCGTCATGGTTCCCACAACCCTAGTTGTGGTGTTTAGCCACTCATGTTTTCAAGAGAACAAACAATGATTGTTGTTGAATGCATAAAAGTAATCACTTACAATGATTTTGAATTCAAAGAAAGCTTGAGATTCAAACACTTAATCACAATCTTCAAGTCTTGATCAATACAATAATAGATAAAAACCAAAGCTAAAAATATGGAAAGTCGTGCTTCCTCTATACAATGACGAGATGTCTTAAAAAATAAACCTAATTAATTCAAAATAGTCTATACAAAATGAGTCCTACTCGAAGTAGGACTGAGTTGTCGGGAGACTTTACGGACGGCATGACGGCCCGTCATGAGCCTGACGACCCGTGAGGCTTGTCGTGGTCCCACACTTAGCCAATATGGGACTTCCTTTCCTTAGATCATTCATGGGAAACTAGACGGTCCGTCTTGAGCACCGCGGTCCGTGCCGAGCATTGTAATGTTGAGCCTCCACTTGGGTATTTATTGGAATTTTCCCCTCTTCTTCACGAGTAACATAACGACTTGTTGACTCCACCACGGTCTGTCTAGGGTCCCGTGGTCTTCAATCCAGACTTAGGTCCTCAATGCTTTATCATTGGTCCTTCCTCACGAGCTTCCAAATGGCCCGTCAAGAGGATCACGACCCATCAAGGGCTTTGTGATCTTCACTTGGACTTTGATCAGTTCTTCAATTCTCACTACCTCATCTCCACGAGCCCTCAGACGGCTCGTCATCATGATCACGACCCGTCCGGGGGTCAGTGATGGCTGATTCAACTTTACTTTCTTCACTTTTTGCTATCTTTTACATCCAATTAATTTATCTGTTCAATCATTAACAAACACATCATATTCACATAAAACTATTCAAGTTCTAGCTTTAATCCTTAGTTTGAGTGTCAAATGTGTCAATAGTTCACGACACATCACTGTCCTCAAACATATACAAATTAGGATCGGTCCATGTTAGGTATTATAACCCCTGATCTACCACTCATATACAAATCAATTGGGATCAACCATGCTAGGTATTTTATTTCCTTAGCTACCACCCATAAGTATACAACTTTGTTTTCAGGGTCGACCCAGACTAGGTTTTCATCCCCTGGGCTGCCACCCATAATAATATGGAATTTCTTTACATCTTTTCTTTAATCTTTGAGATTGTTCTTAATTCTTTTGAGTTTCGGGACTATAGACCAGTGTTGTAAACACGTGAATAAAGACTTGAGGCAACATTAATGACCTACGAAACAAATGTGACCTCAATGTAGTAATACTTAGGAATTTATATGACACAATGAATCTTATTGGGCTAAAACATATTCATAAATGGGCCACGAAGACACACAACAAGTGAGAACATGTAGAAAATGAGTCATTGAGTGGTATAACAAGTGAGCAAGTGATTCTACTAGCACATGGTTCATTTAAAACACATTTGGACATCTCAAATGGAGGCATACATGCATTTCAAATAGAGACTATAACTCCTCAAATGGAGAGGCGAGGAGTGCATATGATGATAAAATAGCTACACACTTAGTAGATGATATCAAATGTAAGGGTGCATAAACATGTGAACTAATGAAGCATAGGACAGATCGCAAATAAGGGTTGCACATTCCATGTAAGGACATATAAAATGAAAAATAGCCATAATGTGTATCTGCCATACAAATACTTGTAACATGTATAATATAGGATCTTATTGACTTAGTGATCCTCATTTGACTTGGTGGATAACTCATGAAATTTTCTGTTTAGAGTACCCTTGTCATAATAATACTTGAAAGTATAAACACACCAATATTGAAGAATGAACATGCATATAAGTAGCTTGACACATTTTTGGAACGATGCACGATATGAGGAAGATTATTGTTATTGGAGATTGTACACCCTCACATTGTATCTTTTACCATGAGAATCACTTAGAGGTCTCACTTGGTTGGTACACAGAATATAGGACTTCATGCCATAAAATATGAAATCAAATAGCCTTATATACCTTGTCTCCCGACCAATACTATGTGGTACCATGAATCAGTCTTTCCATTGAGGCGTTAATCTACATTAATGGCAAGTTATAGAGCTAATATTAACAACTTATAAAAAAAGTTGGATCACTTCGACTTACCAAAACTGTAGTCGGGCAGCAAGCTCAAAACCCCTCTACTAATGGGTGTTCTTTTAACACATTCCTTTATCACCATGTTTACACAATTTATGACCTTCCCATGAGGTCATCTGACACTACCTGGGATTTACAACATCCAAAACAGTAAATACACACATAACGGGCAGAACGCCCGCACAACCCACAATTCAAATGGTGTATCTTCATTTCGTCCCTAAAACATTTCACATGACTTTCTCTTAAGGCTAGCCAATATTACAAATGAAAATCTACAAAATATATAGATTACATCATAATCGGGTCAGTAGGTCAAGTAATGGACCACTACGACGTTATGTCGAACACCTAGCGGGCATAAAGCTCTACAACTTTTCATAAATGGTGTTTCAACACCCAACGACCTCATACTTATAAACAACACTCTCACTACCATATATAGGCATAAAACCATGCCCTTTACCACTAATAAACCCAACCATCCACCCATTACTTCTCCAAACTTCACCACATATAGAGAGCCCCAAACCTTTCTAAAATAATTAATAAAACTTTGACTCACTGCTTCCGATATTTTTTTGTGAATTTGTCGTAAAACAAGTAGAAAAATCTCACCCAATGTGATATATATAGTGAGAAAAAATGGGGCAGTAACCATACCTCAAATTCTGGAAAATTATTCTCTTAACTTCTACTCCTTCAAGAGTTTTAATTACCCTTCACACTTTGCCGGAAATTAGGAGGGTTTCTTCAAGAACCCATGGAGTATTTTTGAGGTGGTTGTGATAATCATTGAGGGAAAGAGAGAGTGCTGGAGATAAATTCTTTTTTTCTATGTAATAATTAAGAGATAAATGAGCCAAATATGACCCTATAATTATTGGCACTCCACCGCCTCTATCTTCTTCATTTTTTGCCACAATTTGCCAAGTAGGTGATGCACCTACTTGGCCATTTTTAAGCTGCTCAAATGTCAAACTAGGTGATGCACCTACTTCTTCTTATTAAATCTATTTATCTATGGTAGGTGATGCATCTACTTGCTCTTCTTAAGTTGGTCAAAAAGTCTAAGTAGTTGATGCACCTACGTGTCACCTACTATCTTAATTTAGTCAAGCAAATACCTCACTTATTTTATCTCATTTTCCAAATTCTAATCCTTTAACTTAAACTTAACACTCAACTCTAAACTTTAAGCTTAATAATCACCTTACTTCTCGAGTTTAAATACTTCCATCAGTATTAACTTAGTCGTATACATGTTGAAATGTACGAGGTGTTACATTTATTATTTAGAGGAAGTTGTTTGTTGCTAAATAAATTCAATACAAATCAATAAATGTGAGTTATTCAATATTTACTAATTTAAAAGGCAAATATATCCACACATGATGTATGTGATCTTAATTGAATGTATATATATATATATATATATATATATATATATATATGTGTGTGTGTGTGTGTGTGTGTGTG
>JAJOOR010006696.1:0-71535 GCA_036250505.1 Solanum acaule | reverse complement strand
AATTTGTTACACAAATCGCCCCCCCCCCCCCCCTCCCCTTTTACTTATATGTCTTGGAAATACATTGGCTAAACGAATATAATCGTTATTGAACTTAAGTCTAAACCATATTCCTGGTGGAATCGACCCCAATCTACAAGTTGGGTTCTTTACATTACAGCAATCGCTTATGCTTCTGAAAAGGGGTGTAATTTGAGTGTATCAAAGACTTATACACCTTCTCAAATAGAATAGACTCATCAATAGGAGTCGAAGAACAAATAGGCATTTCCAGTAAGTCGCAATGCAAATCAAGTCCATTAGCTAATGTAGAAGATATATAAGAAAAAGTGGATCTAGGATTAAACAATACAGAAGCGATGCGATCAGAAACCATAAGAATTCATGTGAAAAGAACATCGAATGCCCGTAACCGATCCCTCTTGTGGCCTCCCGGGCTCTCTCCCTTTTCTGACCATTGCCCCTGCAGGCTGCACTCCACTAGTTCAAACCTATCTGTCACCCTAGACGGACTGGTAGCCACCATAACCTTGGCCACGACATCCTCCAGAATGATGACCATTACCATAACCACCCCACCTCTAACTACAATGGCTCTAGTTCTGACCATCTACAAAATAGAGTGAAGAAGGTCAAATATTGATTCGTATCACCTAGATACAAATTGGATTCAAGTTATATCACAAAAAAAAGAAATAATTGTGTTTTCCTAAAGTCATTTAGCCTCTCAAAGAAAAGTAAAGGCGCCACCTTACCTTTCCATAAGACTCTACTAGACTTATCCTTGTCTGATGAGATCACCAAACCTAAAGTTGCGATACCAAGTTTGTCACGATCAAAAATGAGTCATGAGTGGCACCCACACTTAACCTTTTAGGTGGGACAACTAACGAATCCAAATCCCAACTTACGAAATACAATAACAATGCAAAAATTCAAATCTTATTAAAGTAAGAAATAAAAAATCTACTAGAGACTATAAAATATTATTTTCTAAAACCTGAAAGTCATCACATCAAGGTCATCTAATCCCCAAATACTATGCCTAAGAGTATCAAAGACACAATAATACATAAATAAAATAGCTTGTGTCTGAAAACTAAGGAGATCATGCCATGACCGAGAGAATCCAACACAGATATAAGGAATAGCGCACCGTGGAATCTATTGTGCTGGAGAATGACTAGAGTTGAGGGTGATTCAAAGTTGCATGTACACTTGCTGCACTCCACAAGAGGAAAACGAAGAAAAATACAAGTAGGGGTAAGTAAAGGGCAATATGTACTTAGTAGGTATCATCAGTTGACTCAAAATAGAAACTAATATGCATAAAGTAATAACATAAAATCAACTATAGCACTTAACAGGTGTAAAGAATGAAGCAACATGAACAAGTGACGACAACAGTGAAGCAAGTACATTATTAGCCAACAATATCAAGAACACACATGAGGACTCAAGCCTCTACACAGAGCTCCTTTTGAAAATGGATTTCTTGAAATTGAGTACATTAAGTTATTTTAATATGTTTTCTTTTAATGTTACCATGTCGGAAAGTGACATTCCATCCAATAATATTGTTCCGTCTTGTGGAACCAGATTCTAATATATTATGCCGGCTCGTGGCACCCGATCCATTAATATAATTAATTCTCATTATTTATCATCACTTTAAACTTCATTAACAATATTTTATCAAGACTTTTTTATTCAAGGCATCACTTGATAGAATGAGTTCAAGATTATGAATTTTGTGCTCTTGGGATTACAAACCAATCACAATAATATATAAATCAATCAAACCACAACAATTAAGTACATAAAAAAATTCACAATATTACTCAATGACTATCAATCACTATTAAGAGTCTTTATCACAAAGAACAAACTATAACCTACCTAAATCGAAGAATCGAAGTCAAGCAAACCAGTTCACCAATTACTTTCCTTTCTTCAATGTATCGTAACGTTCCCAATCTATAAAGTATGAATAGTTCATAAGTAAATGAGTTGGTAGACACCTATATTACTATACTTCTAACCTAGACTCAAAACTCACCCAAAAATCATAGAGCAAGAATCTAACCAAGTACCTAGATTTGATGTCAAATAATATGTCACACCTTATATTTCCTAAATTTCAAGCCTAAGGCTAAGTCCTAATTTTTTCAAATACTCCAATACACATATTCTAATATGAATGAACAAATTCAGATCACCTAAACAATTTTAAACCTCATTCAAAATTCTGAGAATTATTTTCTGAAACAGTGACTTTGAAAGTAAAAAGTATAAATATGCACGACCCAAAATTTCTCCAATTCCCTGTCTGTGATGTTGATGACTTTAAGGGAAATAAAATACAATATCTATTTGAAATAAGGCATGGAATTTATGGACATAATAAGAAAATTGAAAAGAAAGGCTCAAACATACAATTTCCCTATAAGCATAGCTCCCTAATAAGTTAACAATCACGACCTACAATGATTGGCTAATCATTGAATTTATATCCATTTATATACCATTATTAATTTATAAAAATATTGGGAAAGATATACCTATTTGGTGCTTGAAGATATTCCCTCAACGAGACCGTTAGGGCTTGTTACCGCGATTGCTTCCGTTAGTTTCTTTACTCTCTTCTTTTTTCTTTTTCTTCTCAAATTGTGATCTAAAGAAAATATTAAATTCTACTAGTTCAATTTAATATATATGGGCCAAGTGGTAAAGGATATTATATGAATTGTGGACTTGGTCTATTAATCACCAACTAAATTAAATTTTAAAAGAATATCCGTTAATTAAATAATCGTAGTTAAGTGAATAGTTCAAAATTCTCATTCTAATCTATGGAAAGTTTTGAAATAGTCATAGTATTCAAAATGACCTAACAGGTCGTTACAAGAAGTAATTGGAAGTTAGAGGTTAGAACTTGGATTTTTGAACTAGAACTTTAGATTTACTTGAATATAGGATGTTTAAACTTGAACTTAGAACAATATTGGATTGTATGATCTTTTAAGTTTAGAACTAATTAGAACTTAGAATTAATTAGAAATTAGATATTCAATGTCATGAACTTGAATTTTAGAATTTTTGAAGTTGATCTTACAAAAACTATTGTTTTTTATATTTTTTAACTTTATAATTTTAGAACTAATTAGAAGTTAGAACTTCAATATCACGAACTTGTATCTTTAGAAATACTTGAATTTTAGGATTTTTGAAGTTGAACTTAGAAAATATTCTATTTGTATAATTATTGGACTTTATAAATAACTAGAACTTATAACTTTAATGTCATGAACTTGAACTTTAGAAATACTTGAATTTTAGGATTTTGAACTTTAGAATTATACTTGAATTTTAGACTTTTTGTACTTGAACTTAGAAAAATTCAACATGAATGTCATGAACTTAGAACTTAGAACTAATTAGAACTTGTAATTAGAACTAAATAACGGTTAGAACTTTTAATTAGAACTAATAAGCAATCACTAGCCTACATGGATAGTCTAAACCATCAAAGCTGAGTTACCACATGTAGGCTCCAAAACATAATTCTAAAGAAATCACTAGCCATGGATAGCCTACATGGAGCCGTAAAAGAAGGGAATTATCGATGAAAGATCATCAAAGCTGAGTTACCACCTAACTAAGGCTCATACTATTAGACTCAAGTCTACTACATCACTTTATAGGGAGATAAGTCACTTCAAGCGACATTGGAGCAATTCCAAGGGCTATTGGCTCCAAAACACAAGTATAAAGCAATCACTAGCCTTCACCGGAGTTAAGGCCACGAACATGCTTCCAACAATCATAAAAAAGTACAAAAGTAACCAAAAGGTAAGGATGATCACAAAAAGGGGAAACAACATGCTAACCATCCTGAAAAACTAAAATAAGGCTTAAAACATGATTTCTAAGCAACTAGCATGAAAAAACTACTAACCAAATGTAACATCCTGCCTTAGAAAGGGCTAAATTTGGAAAGCACTAAAATGGAAAAAGTTAAATTGAGACTAGAACAAGTCATTCTTAGATTTTGAGTTTTGAGTTAACTTCAAACTGCCATAACATTCAGTACAATATGACTTAGGTGGCCCATAAGATATCAAATGAAAGATCTTTGAGTCCTCTTTCAAATGATGCCGAGTTTGCTAAAATCCAAGTTCGGATGAGTGAGATATGCCCGTTTGAGTTTAGTATGTCCAGTTAAGGAAATTTATCCGAATTAATGAGGGATATTTTAGTCTTTTCCATACCCCATCAGCTTTCAACATTTTTGGTAATATTTTAGGAGTCTAAACTGATTCGGGTCAGTTTTCACTATTCTAAAATATGCTTAGGGATTTGAGAAGAGTTCAAGAGGAGGAAAAGGGGAAGATTTCAAGGCGTTTGTCAGGATTCTTGAGATTTGTCGAGGAATTTCGCCAAGGGTATGTAAGTTTGCATAGTGTTGGGTTCATTCACTGACATGCCAATCATGTGAATTACATCCGTAATTTCGTTTTTGAGGTTGAATGATTTAAGTTCTTGATGAGAATTATTCAGTTTTTGTTGTTCATTCTTGAATTATGATGTTTGGTTGAGTTCTTGCGGTGAGGGTTTGTGAATAAGTTGAGTTAATTGATAGTTCCTTGTGTGGGTTTCACTGAAATTGTTCTGTGTTATAAGAATTCATGAATTTTGATCTTAGATTTGCAGTCGGTATGAGTTGAATCGAGTTTGGGAGAAGAGGAAAAATAAGAGGAAAAAGATCAGGCAAGATTGTGTGCCCAAGTCCGTGTCGCGGAGGCGCCTCAGATTTTTAGTACCCAGTCGATCACTCCTTCTCCACGTCGTGGAGAGAATATGAAGTCCTCTGTCTGAAAAAAATTACATCGCGACCAAATATTTTAATTCTTCTCCGCATCGCGTCTATACTTTCCAAATTTTTGTTCGCTCTTTTTTATTAGTAATGATCTAAACTCCATTAGTTATTGAGAAATCCGTGTATCCGATCCAAAATTCTTAAATTCACATTTTTCCAAATAAAAGATAGAGTCAAGAGTAAACTTCAAGAGAGTTCTTCTGAGTCATTTGAGAAGTCTTTTGCAAACTATTAAAACTTGTTTTAAGACTTGAGTATGAGGATGAGGAGAGTTGAGTTTCATTTTTAAAAATAATTATATGGGAACTAAGTATTCCCAAGATTAAATGTTTTTACATTTATGATGAGAGGAAACTTCGATTACCAAATGAGTTCATGAGGAATTTTGAACACTATATGTTTTAAGAGAACCTTTTGACTAACAATCTCAAGGTTTTTTAAGGATGAGGATATGCTTTTAAGCATATGAGCATGAGTCATAATTTGGGACTAGTATTGAGCATCGATATGGGGGAGAGTTCAGACAACTCACAGCCCCCATAAACCATGTATGCCAACATGGGTAAAGGGTCATACTTTTAAGATGATTCCTTATTGTTTTTTAAGCATAGCTTAGTGGATCCACTTAGTTGTGGATTTCTTATACTCCGGCAAGGTATATGACAGTTCTGGCAGTGTGGATGAGACGTTATATCATCACATAGCTCATAGTGATGGTTGTCGATTAGAGAATCTCTCAAATTTAAGTTATTTTGTATCTTTACATACAAATTGAGTCATTCTTATATTTTTAAATACATTGAGTTGTTATCTATTGTTTTAAACGATTTCTTTATAATGCATCTCTATTCTTTCTTTTATATTGAAATGAGTTGAGTATTCTTGAGTTGAGTATTTCTGAGTTTGAGTATCCTTTAGTTGAGTTTAGTATAGATGAGGTAAGTATGTTTCATTCCTTCCAAGTTCAAGCTTATATGTTATGTTCAGTATTCCCCTTGTGTGCTCATACATTCAATGTACTGACATCATTTGGCCAGCATCGTTTCATGATGCAGATACAGGTAACCAGGTTTATCAACATGCGCTTCATTGATTCCACCTGTAGTTTGAGTTAGCTTTGGTGAGCCTCCTTACTTCTGTATGATTCCATTTATGTCTTTTAGTTTGTAATGATATCGTGGATATTGTTTTGAGGACTCTTTTTCATTACCGTTTATGAATGCTAAGACTTGAGTTGCCTCTTTTGGCCAGTTGAATGTTTTTAAATATTCTGAGATATGTTTTGAGACTTTTGAGTTAAAGCTTTACTTTTGAGTTCACCTATTGTTAAGTAAGTCTTCCGCTGAGTATTAAGCTAGGCCAAGGGTTCGCTTGGGGCTAGCAATGGTTCTTGAGTGCAAGTCGCATCTGGTGTAGGTACGGAGTGTGACAAACTTGGTATCAGAGCCCAGAGTTCAAGACTCCTAGGGTCTCTAAGAAATCGTGTCTTTAGGGTCTTAGTTATGGGTGTGAAGCATGCTACATCTATAATTAGGAGGATAAAACATTTAGGAACTATCTCACTTCTTTTATACTCTTTTCGTGCGATAGATTTTAACTCTATACAGTTTTTTTCTAATTCGTGCTTGAGCGTATCTTTTAGATCATTCTTCCACAAAGAGTTGTTCGAGGTCGTCACGGTAGGAGAATGTTGATCCTCAATATCAAGAGGTTCCTAATGCACCAGAAGTGCAACCCCGAGGAGAGGTCACTAATATTGTGTTTCGGGAAGCTATCCGAATGTTGAGTCAAGTGGTGATGAACAAAGCTGGGCAAGAGAGAGGGGTTCGACAGGATGTGGCTGATACATCAAGGATTCGTGAGTTCTTAAGGATGAATCCTCCAGACTTCACCGGTTGAAGTGTAACTGAGGATTGAGGAAACTTCGTAGAAGAATTGTAGAAAGTGTTTGAGGTGTTGCATGTTGCAGATGCTGAGTGTGTCGAACTAGTTGCATATCAACTGAAGGGTGTTGCTAGAGTCTCGTACAACTAATGGAAAAAGAGTAGAGCTGAGAGTGCACCAATTATGAGCCGGGATATGTTCAAAGAGCCCTTCAGGGCATTTTCTTTTCCGCTTGAACTGAAAGTGGCAAAGGTAAGAGAATACCTCACTCTTAAGCAGGAATCCATGAATGTGCATAAGTATAGCCTTAAGTTCACTCAATGGTCCCACTATGCTCCGGAGATTATTGCTGACATGAGGAGAAGGATAAGTCTATTTGCATCTAGGTTATCTCTCTTGTCAAGTAAGGAGGGCAAGGAAGCTATGCTGATAGGACAAATGGACATAGCAAGACTTATGATTCGTGTGCAGCAGGTTGAGGAGGACAAGTTGAGAGATAGAGAAGAGTTCTGGAACAAGAAAGTTAAGACTGCAGGTAATGATTCTGGGCAGCAAAAGGGTAGTGCGAACCGATCATCTTTTCAACAAAATCCAAATGGACCTACTCCATCATCTGCTAGTGTACCTGCACCAAGGAACAAAGGTGAGTTCAAGAACAAAAATTCTCATAATTTCAAAGGTAGTGTGGCACAATCTCAAGGTAGTGTGGCACAAGCAGGTAATGGGACTCCTACATGTGTTAAGTCTAGTAGGAACCACCTAGGACTGTGTCTTGATAGCTCCACTGGTTGCTTAAAGTGCGGCCAAATATATCACTTTACGAGAGAGTACCCTAAGAACAGACAAGGTGGTGATAATGGGGCAATAAAGTCCAATCTTCTTCGGCGGCTCCATCAGACAAAGCTGCACCTAGAGGGGCTACTTCAGGGATAGACGGAGGAGCAAACCGTATGTATGCTATCACCAGTCGCCAAGAGCAAGAGAGTTCACCTGATGTTCACTGGTATGATCAAAGTCTTTACTTTTGATTATTATGCATTATTTGATCAGGAGCGAGTATGCCTTTTGTGACTCCTTATGTTGCTATGAGTTTCTATATTATTCTCGAACAACTTCTTGAGCCCTTCAGTGTTTCCACAACTGTTGGTTAGTCTATTCTAGCTAAGAGAGTTTATCATAATTATGTCATCTCTATTAATCACAAGGACACCATGGCTGACTTAGTTGAGCTAGCTATGGTGGACTTTGATGTCATTCTATGTATGGACTAGCTTCATTCTTGTTATGCCTCAGTTGATTGTAGAACTCGAGTAATTAAGTCCAGTTTCTTTATGAGTCAGTTATAGAGTTGAGAAGTAGTTCAACATTGTCTAAGGGTTGTTTTATTTCATACCTTAAGGCAAGAAATTTAGTTTCCAAAGGGTGCATCTATCACTTAGTCTGAGTTAATGACTCTAGTGTTGAGACACCACCTATTCAGTCTGTTCCGGTTGTGAGTGAGTTTCCAGAGGTCTTTCCAGATGATCTTCCCAGAGTCCCTCCTGAGAGAGAAATAGACTCCAGTATAGATATTCTTCCTGATACTTGACATATTTCTATTCTTCCATATACAATGGCTCCAGCTGAGTTTAAAGAGTTAAAAGAGTAGTTGAAATATCTCCTTGATAAAGGTTTCATTCGACCCAGTGTCTCACCTTGGGGCACTCCGGTCTTAATTGTGAGGAAGAAAGATGGTTCACTTAGGATATGTATTGATTACCGCCAATTGAACAAGGTTACTATCAAGAATAAGTATCCTATTCCAAGAATTGATGATATTTTCGACCAACTTCAGGGTTCCACTTGTTTTCTAAGATAGACCTCAGATCAGGATATCATCAGTTGAGAGTAAGAGAAAGTGACATCCCTAAGACATCAGTTAGGACCCGTTATAGTCATTATGATTTTCTGGTCATGTCATTTGGTTTGAATAATGCTCCTGCAGCGTTCATGGATTTTTTGAACAAAGTGTTTAAGCCTTATCTTGATATGTTTGTTATTGTATTCATTGATGACATCATAATCTATTTGAAGAATGAGGAGGATCATGTTAATCATCTCATAATAGTTCTCCAAATTCTCAAGGAAAGAGAGTTGAATGCTAAATTCTCTAAGTGTGAGTTTTGGCTTGAGTCCATGGCATTCTTAGGCCACATTATTTCTGGTGATGGGAATCGAGTTGACATACAGAAAATTGAGGTAGTGCAGAACTGGCCCAGACTCACATCTCCAACTGGTATTAGGAGTTTCTTGGGATTGGCTGGTTATTATAAGAGGTTTGTTAAGGGATTTTCGTCTATTTCATCCCCTTTGACCAAGTAGACTTAGAAAACAACAAAGTTTTAATGGTCTGAAGCTTGTGAGAAGAGCATCAAGAATTTAAAACTAGGTTGACTACTGCTCCAGTGTTGACCTTACCGGAGGGTACACAAGGCTTTGTTGTGTATTGTGATGCTTCCATAGTTGGACTAGGTTGTGTATTGATGTAGAATGGCAAAGTTATAGCTTATGCCTCCAGACAGCTTAAGATTCACGAGAAAAATTACCCAACCCATGATCTAGAGTTGGTTGATGTAGTGTTCGCTTTGAATATATGACATCACTATCTTTATGGTGTTCATGTAGATGTGTTCACCAATCACAAGAGTCTTCGATATTTATTCAGTTAGAAAGAGCTTAACTTTAGATAGAGGAGGTCGTTGGAGTTACTCAAGGATTATGACATGAGTATTCTATATCACCCAGGTAAGGCTAACGTTGTTGCTGATGCTTTGAGAAGTTTGTTTATGGATAGTACTAACCATGTTGAGGAAGGCAAGAAAGAGTTAGCCAAAGATGTGCATAAACTTGCACGCTTGGGAGTCCGTTTGTTGGATTCCAATGAAGGTGGAGTGGTGGTGATGAATAGAGCTGAATCATCATTAGTGTCGGAAGTGAAAGAGAAACAAGACCAAGACCTTATTTTGCTTGAGTTGAAGGAATTGTTCATAAGCGAAAAGTGATGGTTGTTGAGCAATAGAGAGATGGTGTATTGAGGTATCAAGGTAGGTTGTGTGTACCAAGGGTGGATAAACTCCACGAGATAATCATGGAGGAAGCTCATAGATCTAGATATCTGATCCATCCTGGTTCCACAAATATGTATCATGACTTGAGAGAAGTCTATTAGTGGAGTAGTATGAAGAAGTGTGTTGCAGAGTTTGTTGCTAAGTTCCCGAATTGTCAACAAGTCAAGGTAGAGCACCAAAGGCTCGGGTGGTATGGCTCAGAATATAGAGATTCTGGAATGGAAGTGGGAGATGATCAATATGGATTTTATCATAGGGTTGTCGCGGTCTCGTAGGCAACATGATTCTATTTGGGTGATTATAGATCGGATGACTAAATCAGCCCATTTTTTGCTGGTAAAGATTACCTATTCAGTAGAAGATTATGCCAGGCTATATATTTAAGAGGTGGTTAGACTTCATGGAGTTCTGGTGTCCATTATTTCTAATAGATATGTGTAATTCACTGCACAATTTTGGAAGTCTTTCCATAAAGGTTTGGGTTCAAAGGTGAATTTGAGTAATACTTTCCATCCTCAGACTGATGGTCAAGCAGAGCGTACGATTTAGACTTTAGAGGATATGTTGAGGGTGTGTGTAATCGATTTCAAGGGTAATTGGGATGATCATTTACCACACATTGAGTTTGCTTATAACAATAATTATCACTCTAGCATCCAGATGGCTCCTTATAAAGCTCTTTATATGAGAAGATGTAGATCTCCTATTGGATGGTTTGAGGTTGGTGAATCTGGGTTGTTAGGACCACACTTAGTTTATCAAGCTATGGAGAATGTGAAGATCATTCAGGAAAGGTTGAAAACAGCGTAGATTCGTCAGAAATCCTATACTGATGTTAGGAGAAGAGAGTTAGAGTTTGAGATGGATGATTGGGCTTATTTGAAGGTTTCACCCATGAAGGGTGTTATGAGGTGTGTCAAGAAAGGGAAGCTTAGTCCCCAAAATACTGGTCCTTACAGGATATCCATGAGGATTGGCAATGTAGCCTATGAGTTGGAGCTACCGCTAGAGTTAGCTGCAGTCCATCCGGTGTTTCACATTTCTATGTTGAAGAAGTGTATGGGCGATCCTTCACTTATAATACCTACTGAAAATATTGGTATTAAGGACAACCTATCTTATGAGGAGATTCCCGTTGAGATACTTGATCGTTAGGTTCGCAAGTTGAGAACCAATGAGGTTGCGTTAGTCAAGGTATGATGGAGGAACCAGTTTGTTAAGGAGGCTACTTGGAAGGCTGAGGAAGATATGAAGAAGATATACCCACATCTCTTCCCTACTGGAAAAAGTCCACACCAAGGTAATACCTTTTTGTAAAACACTCTTTAAATTGATATGTTATGTTGTATTGAATTGCATGTGTGGGTGTTTGAGCTAGGTGTTAGATGTTGCCACTCTTAGTTCTACTTAGAGTGATCTCAGTCGAGGACGAATGTTTCCAAGGGGGAGATATTGTAACATCCTGCCTTAGAAATAGCTAAATTGAGATTTGAACAAGTTATTCTTAGATTTTGAGTTTTGGGTCAACTTCAAACGGCCATAACATTCACCCAGGATGTGTTAGGTGGCCCATAAGATATCATATGAAAGATCTACGATTCCTTTTTCCAACACCGCCGAGTTTGCTAAAATCCGAGTTTAAATGAGGGAGATATTCTTCTTTGATTTCACCATGTCCAGTTAAGAAAATTTACCTGAATTAGTGAGGGGTATTTTGGTCTTTTACTAACCCCCTCAGCTTTAAACATTTTTGGTAATATTTTGTGGGTCTAAACTGATTTGGGTCAGTTTTCACAATTCCAAAAAATGCTTAGGGTTTTGAGAAGAGTTTAAGAGGAGGAGTTCAAGGCATTCGTCAGGATTCTTGAGATTTGTCGAGGAATTTCACCAAGGATTTGATCCCTAAGAGGTATGTAAGTTTTCATACTGTTGAATTTGTTCACCCACACGCCAATCATGTGAATTCCATCCGTAATTTCGTTCTTGAGGTTGAATGATTTATGTTCTTGATGATAATTCTTGAGATGTTTTTGTTTGTTCTTGAATTATGATGTTTGGTTGAGTTCTTGAGGTGAGGGTTTGCGAATGAGTTGAGTTAATTAATAGTTCCTTGTGTGGGTTTCGCTGAAATTGTTCTGGGTTATAAGAATTCGTGAATTTTGATCTTAGATTTGCAGTGGGTATGAGTTGAATCGAGTTTGGGAGAGGAGGAAAAAAATTAGGCAAGATTAGGCAGACAGGTCCGCGTCGCGGAGGCGCCTCAAATTTTCAGTACCCTGTCGAGCACGATGAGGAAAGGATACAGAGTCCTCTATCTCAAAAATTATCTTACAACCAAATATTTTGATCCTTTTCTGCGTCGCGCCTATGCTGTCTAAATTTGTGTCTTCGCTCCTTCTTATCAGTAACGATCTAAACTCCATTAGTCATTAAAAAATCCGTGTATCCAATCCAAAATTCTTGAATTCACAATTTTCAAATTCAACATAGAGTCACGAGTAAAGTTCGAGGGAGTTCTTCTGAGTCATTTGAGAAGTCTTTTGCAAACTTTTAAAACTTGTTTTAAGACTTCAGTACTTGAGTATGAGGATGAAGAGAGTTGAGTTTCATTTTTAAAAATTATTATATGGGAACTATGTATTCCCAAGCGTAAATATTTTTACATTTAAGACTTCGATTTCCAAATGAGTTCATGAGGAATTTTTAACACTATCTCTTTTAAGAGAACCTTTTGAGTAATAATCTCAAAGATTTGAGGATGAGGAAATGTTTTTAAACATATGAGCATGGGTTATATTTTGGGAGTAGTATTGGACACCGATATGGGGGAGAGTTCAGACAACTCACATCCCTCATAAACCATGTATGCCAACATGGGTAAAGAGTCATACTTTTTAGATGATTATTTATTGCTTTTTAAGCATAGATTAATGGATCCACTTAGTTGAGGATGTTTTATACTCCAGCAAGGTATAGGAAAGTTCTGGCAGCGTGGGCAAGACACTGTATCATTACACAACTCATAGTGATGGTTGTCGGTTAGAGAATCTCCCAATTTAAGTTATTTTGCATCTCTACATACAAATTGAGTTATTATTGTATTTTTAAATATATTGAGTTGTTATCTACTGTTTTAAAAGCTTTCATTATAATAAATCTCTATTGTTGCTTTTATATTGAAATGAGTTGCGTATTCCTGAGTTGAGTATTTTTGAGTTTGAGTATTCTCTAGTATTCTTGAGTATCCTTCAGTTGAGTTGAGTTAAGTTGAGATGAGGTAAGTATGTTTCACTCCTTCCAAGTTCAAGATTATATGTTATCTTCAGTATTCTCCTTGCATGCTTGTACACTCAATGTAATGACGCCATTTTGTCTGAATCATTTCATGATGCAAATACAGGTAACCAGGGTCATCAATAGGTGCTTCGTTGATACCACTTGCAGTTCGAGTTAGATTTGGTGAGCCTCCTTGCTTTTGGAGGATTCCATTTATGTCTTTCAGTTTGTTAGGATGACGTGGGTCTTGTCCCGACTTCCATCTTTGTCATTTAGAGGCTTCATAGATAGACAATAGTGTTTTGAGGAGTCTTTTTCATTTCCGTTGTTAAATGTTAAGACTTGAGTTGCCTCTTTTGGCCAATTGAATGTTTTTAAATATTATGAGATATGTTTTGAGACTTTTGAGTTAAAACATTACTTTTGAGTTCATCTATTGTTGAGTAAGTCTTCCGTTGAGTATTGAGCCAGGCCAAGGGTTTGTTTGGGGCCAGCAATGGTTCTTGAGTGTCAGCCACGTACAGGGTGTAGTCTCAAGGCGTGACACCCAACCCAAGGTCCATAACCTCAGGAAGCCATAACCTACCTTAAAGAAGACTACACGCGCTCCTAAATCATAAATCTGGAGCTTTACCCTTTCAGACGGCCTCCAACGCTACCACACAGCCAAAAACAATATTACAATGCCAATACAAATGTTTTGGCAGTGAAAGAACAACAATTGGAGAAAGACAGAAAATCGAGTCCAAAAGGGAATGTGGGACCTGCATCAAGAATCCTGAAATTTACTCCATTAAAAGGTCCAATTGACCTTCCAAAATTTGTATCCTAAAATGGAACACAAAACGGGTCTCACAACACAGCAAACCAACAACATGCAACAACAACACAAATCAATCACCATAAGAGACCAAGGCAGTCCCTTTCTGGACAAGAATTACCTCAAATATGCACTCTCCAATGTTTCCTGAACACTACAACATGAAGCCTCAAACTTCCTAGATGCAATACAATTGGAATCACTTAATTTAGACCCCTAAAGCTCAAAAAAATTAAGTTTGAATATCAGCCCTTTGTTGATTAAGCGGCTGGTCTCTATTTAAAAAGACCAGTCACACAACACATCGTGATTGCAAGGGAGAGGGTTGCAATCACGGCTCACAACTTAAATGACCTTTGTGATTGTGGAGGTCTACCCTCACAACAGCAATGACCAATGGTGGTCAACACGATAGGAAAACTCATCGCAATCATTGCCAGGAGGCCATGCAACCATGATGACCAAGTGCAATGACCCTTCGCAATCGCTAAGGCTTCCTCATGATCGCAATGAAGGAAGTTACCTCCACCAGCAGCTAGTGCATCAAAAAAGAACTAACTATCAAAATCCTCAATAGGATGCTCAAGATCCGTTTAGAACCTATCCATGCAAATGAGATACTCTACCCCACCAAATTCAGCATTCTAAACTCAACGGAGGCGTCAAAACTTCAAATTGAGGTTGTCTCGATGAAAACTAGGTCCCACACCCAAATTATGTTTTATGGCAAATTCTAAAAGAGGGCTCGGGATGAGCTCAAAATCCTTAGGATATACATCAAGGGTCCTTGTAGACAAAACTCAAGATGTTGAAACTGACAAAACTGTCTAAATTGCATTATGAGGCTGTCTTCCTAAATTTTTAACCGAAGTCAACTGTTTAAGTTTCGAAAGCTTTAAAATATAAAAACGTCTGAAGAATCCAAACGAATGATTAGCTCACCAAACTATCAGTCCCAACAAGTCATAAATAAGTTGGGGTCACTATAAGAATGCCCTGAACGACGAAAAAAGGCAGTAACATAGAAATGACATGTTGGGTCATTACAATGAATCAAATGATACTTTATCAACTTTATTTAAAAGTAAGAATTAGAAGTTAAAATTTATAAAACTTACCATCTCAATTAGAAATTGTTCCAACTCTCATTGCACCTCTGATGTGAAATGTGCCACGACCAAGATTGTTTCTAGATATTTTGGATTGTTCATACAAAGGCATTGAATTAATCTATGTCCCAATACTGACACAACTCCTCAATGATAGTTGGCAAAAGCTAAGTTTCAGATGTCTTTGTATCTCAGACTTTCTTTAGCTAGCTAGAAAGTCTCATGTTGGCCTTCCTCTCAAAAGTGGTCATAATTATCATATTGTACTTCGTCTTTCAAGTACACATAATCTAGAAAACAAATTAGTAGCATTAGATAATTAATAAATAAAAGTACACTAAAATATTAAACTTAACAAAAAATATATAACTAATTGTATATATCTATCTTAAATTCACTAAACATCGTATGGTGTATCCTCTTTGGAATCTCATGCCAAGATTGATATGGTAATGTGGAAAGCCTCCTAAAACTCTCATGGAGAGCCCTAATAGCATCTTTCAAAGGATATCACCTGCAAAATACATAATAAACATGTCAATTCATGAATAATTAATGCAGAAGAAATAAATAAATTACAGAAATTAATATAAACAAATCAAACTTACAATGATCCATTATGCTCAACCGTCACTCTACCAAGTATGTCCCTTTGTCCAACTGCTAGCTCAAGCATCTACTCCTCATCGGGTGTAGCAACAGGTGAATGTGAAGGTGTAGGTGATGCTCTAGAATGTACATAACATGTGTCAATGGAGGAATACAAGTCATAGAATCCGACTCAATACTGAAATCTCTAAGTCTCGGGCCTGATAGGTACAGGAGATGTAGTTGTAGGAGATGGAGTACAAGATAATATCCTATATTGATAAGAGTTGTGGTCCAGGCATAATCTGTGTAGGTAGGTAAGCGCGGTGCAAAAGAGGTAAAGAATGTGGAGAAGAAGAAATGTCATGTGGCCGATAGTACCGACTATGATGTGCTAAGGGATTCGCAGTTCCATGGCAGGTATATTGTTATTTTAGACTTTGTCCTATATTATCCACATCGTATAGAGTAAGTATATATCAAACTTATAGTTGAGATAACTAGTTTTTTTGAAAGATTTATTTAGAGTTTTCCCATAATTTATTCATGATCCCAAAACAATTTATTTATTTATTTTAAAAAAACACCTACAGCAAATACAAAAATAAAAATAAAAATTTAGATCTTGAAGAGTTATATTATTTTTATTTGAATAAATTATGGAAATAAAGTTAATAGAGGCGAGAGTTTTATTTCATCCAATAAGAAAATGATACATAGTAAGTATTTCTTTAAAATAAAAATAAAGAAAAAGTTGTTAGTTTCAAAGGTATATGTGAACTAAAAGGTGAAAGAATGATATTTTTAGACCAAAAAAATGAGTAGAAGGATATTTTCAAATCAAAGGATGTGGACGGAGGGTATTTTTAAACCCTTTTTCCAATAATTCAAGCGTATTTTTAGACTCTTTTCCATTTCAAATATACGAACAACTGTCCATCTTTAAAAAAACATGGAATTAGAGGGTGTAAATAAAAGAATATTTGTAAAAAGGGTATGTAGAGAAATTTTCATACAATAATAAGTGGAAGAGTTAAAGTAAACTCAAATCATAAAAATGCAACATCTAATCACTACTAGTTCTAACGGTACAGAAATGTTGTTCAAAATTTTCATTCACTTATATACATCATCAATTTCCACTTCTTTTAATTTGTATATATGTTTCCAGTAGAGACGGTTTTGAATAGAAATCTTGATTAGTTAATGTGTGGTCCATCTGATGAGCTATGCATGGTAGAGGAGGTACAGGATTCATCAAGTTTGGAAAGTGTATCGGAGACGAATCTTTTTATGCTACTGCTTGAACGTAAGAATGGTGGTTGGCATGGTTCCGGAATCGGTTGTCCAAATGTTGTTAGCATTTGGATAACATCAGACATTGATGGTCTTAAGGCAACAGAAGCTTGAGTGCATAAAAGCCCTACTTTGAGGACCTTTGATGCCTCTTCTGGTGAAAAATCATCTTTCAAAATAGGGTCTAATGCTTTAGTCACTTGATTTGTTGTATACAGTTTCCACACCTGAAATCAAAATGACAGGTTACTAACAAACTTTTAAGAGAAATGTACAACATTAATTCTTACAGTTTGCAGTAGAGATCCAGAGTAATCCTCTGCCAAAGTAATGTTTTTTCTTCCACAAACAATTTCAAGAACAAGCACTCCATAGCTATAGACATCAGCCATCACTGTGAGTTGTCCTTTTACGAGATATTCAGGCGCCATATATCCTCTACGCGAAAAATAAAATCACTAGTTATAATTAGGTAGTTAAAAGAAGGCTGTGAATGCTGTTTTATCATTCTTACAATGTCCCAGCAATTCCAGTGCTAAGATGAGTTTTATCAGCTGCAAGACACCGAGCTAGTCCAAAATCAGCAATTTTCGCCTCAAAATTTTCATCCAAAAGTACATTGGAGCTCTTGATGTCCCTGTGGATGATTTTCATATCTGAACCTCCATGGAGGAACGCAAGGCCTTCTGCTGTTCCGACTATGATGTGTAATCGTTGTTCCCAACTTAGAACTTTTATCTTATTCTTATCTACACAGTAAAAATTGAACAACTCAATTAGAAGTCGTCCCTAATTGTCACTGCAGATATAGATATAAATTCATCGATAATAACGCACCATCAAGGTATTGATCTAGGCTCTTATTAGGCACAAACTCATAGACAAGGAGGCTCTCGGGGCCTTCAATGCTGCAACCCAACAATTTGACAAGATTTTTGTGCTCAATCCCATGGATAAGGTTAACCTCATTGAAGAAATCATCAACCCAGTGCCTTGTATTGAAAAAGAGTCTCTTAACTGCAACAACCTTCCCATTAGGAAGAGTCCCCTTGTATACAGAACCATTTCCTCCTTGGCCTACTATTGTTGATGGATTAAAGTAGTTTGTTGCCTTTTCAAGATTTTCATATTTAAAGTTCAAGCTGGACCTCTTGTATGAATTCGATATCTTGCCAAGATTAATGAATTCTGTGGCCAAGAAAAATTGCAAACATTTATGTAATTAGTTTATAACATATACGACTGATCGATCGTCTAAATTGACAAATTAAGGTTAGTTTCTTTTATGATACCTTGTTTTCTCTTTAACGATTTTTTACGAGCTACGTACGCAACAAAGAGAAACAGCATGGAGAAAGCTATCATTGCAAAAACGATAACTATAATCACACCTTTGCTTAAGCCTGAAACCAAGAGTATTTAATTACAAATTAGTCAAAAGCAAGCATATTATTGTCCTTGAGACAAAAAAAAAAACAGAGTTGAAAGTCTCTGAAGAACAAGCTTTCAAGTTTAGCAGTCAAAGAGGAGCCAGATAATAGTATATATTTGATGTAATCTGACAAAATGGGGTCTTGACAGTATAAGGTAGCAGACTATAATTTGTCAGTTCGTAGAGAGATTGTTTTCGTAGACTCTCACAACCCAAGCACCCTTATAGTCTAGTGTATTAGTAAAAACTTTGTTTGTTCAATAACACTCTTTTTATTTGATACATCTATTAAGAAAATTAATAATTAACACAATGAGTTTACCATTTTAAATCAATTTACTTATTAAAGAGGTTTTATCTTTTTTTAAAATATCAACTCTCTAAATAAATTAAGGGTCTAATACGTAAAAAAAAATATTACTTTTTCTTGATTTGTCAAAACTAACATGTAAGAAGTCCAAATTGTACAAATAAAAAGGGATTGAGGGAGTATTATTTTCTTGAATATTTATTTTCTATTTTTCTTTTAAGAAAATGTTTAGTACTGGAACTGAACTACACCTGAGTCCGAGAGGAGAGGAGCTGGTTCTACTTCAACTTATAAGACAAGTCAAATCCATAATAGCACAATTGATGTTTTAAATTTTATACTTTCTACATTTATTAACTGAGCTAGTTGTATAACAATCTTTTTCACCAAAATCAAAATATAACAACAAAGAAAAATAATTATTTTACATAGCCATTAAAATGTCTCTGTCGATCCGTATAGACTTGACCCAACAGAAATATTTATAATACATCTTTGTAGGAGTAAGTCATATGGATGTCATTATCGATACGTTTGAAATTTTCTGCTTTCCAATTTGCATATATTTGGCTTTAGTACTTAAAAAATGCATAGAGTCTAACATGCGTTGTTTAGTAAATCAAATAAGAATTTTTTCCACGGTTGATCTTTTTTTAACAATTTAATTAATCTTAGGTGCTAATGTGTTATGAATTATTTAATTTTGCTATCCGTTTAAAATAATGATTTATGCTGTATTTTTTTTTGTTCAATGTGAATTATAGTTGGATTAGGGGAATAAGACAAAAGGAAGGATGTTAGAGAACTCATATATATCTTTTCAAGATCCAAAAAATATATTTTTTTTAAATCTAGTAATTTCTATTTTCTATAGATTTAAAAATAATAATTTGTTTTAGATAATTAAAATATTTTAAAAATATTAGTCATGCCACAATTACAAGGACATATCATATTATAATAAATCCTAAACAAAGTCTATCTTTCTTCTCTTTTTCTTTTTAAAAAAAAAAAGATAATTTAATTTTTTTTGACTAATAATCTATGTAACAACTCATTGAAAAGAAGAAAAAATATATAGATGTTGTAGGCGTAGCTGCTAGGAAAAATAAAAATAGGAAAAGAGAGAAAAAATATAATATATTATGGATAAGATAATATTATTAATTTGTTTATGATATATTAATAATTTATATTGTATTTAAAATTTTAATGTAATTGATTAAATATTAGCTGTTAATTTTTCCTTATGCAATATGTCTTCAATCCAAGTAATAACTTCGGAAAAATAAAGAAAAAAATTGAGAGGAGTCGGATAAAAAAAAGCTACAACAAATATAAAAAAAACTATTAAATTTTTTAATAAAAAAAATAAAATAATTGAGGTCTTGAAGAAGTATATTCTTTTTTGCTTGGATAAATTATGGGGGAAAATCTAGTTCAGATGGAGATTTTGTTTCATCCAACGAGGAGAACGACACATAATAAATAAATAAAAATTAAAAGAAAAAACAAAATAAAGATAGAGTTGTTAGTTTCAAGGGTATAAGTGAGCTAAAAGGTGAATGGAAGGGTACTTTTAGACCAAAAAGATGAGCAGAAGGGTATATTTAAACCAAAAGATGGATGAAGAGTATTTTTAGACCTTTTCATATAGTTTAAGGGTATTTTTGACCCTTTTCCGTTTTTTAAACAAATATGGAGTTAATTTGACCATCCCACATAGTTAAGAAATTATATATGATTTTTTTGAAATAAATACTTTTTAAAAAATAATTTTGAGTGTTTGGTAGGAGAATATCAAATTCTTTTGGGGAAACACGTTCATAAAATGCCTTTAGTAAAGCTAGCAGACCGGATATATATTGTTCTAAGATCTTGTTTGGACATTTTTCCTTGTATTGAAAATAATAAGTTCAAGACATTTTCATGGGATGCAACGAGTTTCTGAAGATGAATTTTTCGAGATTGAAATCAAATTTTCAGTGAAAGGCTTTTCCAATCAATCATTAAACATGTTTATAACATGTAATTCCCATAACTAGAGGTGTTCAAAATAGAAAACTAGGAGTTGATGCGGGGATAATTTTGCAAAACATTACATGTTGAGACACCATTAATGAAGTATTAACCCAAAGAATAGGAAATTTCTTTGGCTAAAAATAAGATTTATGATCTCCTAGATCTATATTGAAAAATAATGTTTAACAGCAAAGCACCAAACGTACGTATCCATCACTTCCCTTTCATACTTCTTTATTTTCATTAAGCCAATCTAAAATACTCAAACAAAAAACAAAAAAAAAGGTACCACAACTTAATCTGAAGTTGTTTATCATGCTTCCATCTTTCTTTCTCTGTATTATTGAATCCCTTGAAGAAATTTTTCACTGCTTTCTTTTCTTAGCAATTCTCGTCATTGTTGGCTACTTACAAGTTATAATCCTTAACAGCTTGAAAATGTTTTTTAATAGAGAAAATGTTTTCTTCCATAACAAACACACCCTTAGGTTGTTTGGTTATTGGTGAGAATTATAGAGGTATTAGTAATGTAGGATTAGTTATGAGTGAATTTATGTATTACTTTATGCAGATATTAGTTATACATGTGCTAATACTTATTCCACATTCTATTATGTAGAATATATATAAAAATTATCTCATAACTTATACATATATTATTTATGGGAGTTTCTAAATTGTCATCCAAATATCTTATTAATTTTATACATGAATACCTTATTTCCTATATACTTGCCAATCATAGTATTATAAGTTATGCAGAAATTAATAACATAAATAACTTATTTCTTATCCACCTACAAAACGAGCCCTTAATAAAGAAGAAATAAAAAGAGATATGTTGATGAGGAAGTAAATTTTCAAAAGTCTATGGATTAACCGAAGAATAGAGTTGGTATGGTGAAAAGAGAAGTGATATAGATACCTTTATTAGTAGCCTGAGAATGATGAATGAGGAAATTGTGAGTGGAATACCTCAAATAACAACCAGCCATTAAAGCTCTAGCATCCCTATTAGGCAAACATCCCTTTATAGCTTCACTTGCCTTGTCCAAACATTCTCTGCAACCTTGTTTACTCACTGTTCTCCAACACTGTGCCAATCCATAAACTCCATTTAATTTCCCCACTGCATATCCATCATTCTCATTAATTGCTTTTTTCGTCACGTTTTCAATCAAATTTCCAGCTGCAACAGCCAAGGCCAATTGATCTAGATCAGTAACAGCCCTTCCAAAGGAGCTGCTACAGTTCACTTTATCTTTGAAAGAATCAATAGTTTCGCCGAAGAAGTTGTAATAATCATAACGGATGAAACAACCATCAAGATATACACGTCCAGAGACAGCAGGGAGGCAAGTAGGGAGTTTAGAACAACTTATAAGGAAGCATTGAACGCAGTCGTTATGTGGAAGATCTTGGTAACAATTTGCTAAAGCGTATATCGAAATATCTGTTGAATTAACAGCATAGCTGCTGCCCCATCCATGTTCACTCACAAGCTGTGTAATCACTTGCATTTCTTTAGTATACTGTGGGATGATAATGGACGGCAATGTCATGTTCGTGCCACATACCTTCCCTGCTTCTGAAATCCGAGGATCGGCATCACAAAATGTCCCCAACAAAACGATGATCAATTTTAGATATAAACGAAAACTAATTGAGCCTGTGGATTGCATCTACGAACGTTGTTAGAGAAAAGAGAAATGACTCATAAATGTAATTTGCTAGTTTTCTTGTTGCAAGTGATTGGCACTTTACAGCCAAACTTTCAATTGCTATCATATTCTTTAATCAGTAATTACCTACTATCCTACAATATATATTATAGTATTAGTACTAGTTGTTTATTACTAAGTCATGCGCACTTAAATTGTTTCGCCGTCGAAACTTCCATTGACCCTTCATGGTCATATTAGAGGTGCTATCAGGAAGTTTCTACCTTCCCTGTCCACCAATAATCATATCTAAGTGGCCCAAAATAAAAATGATACTTATAAAATAATGGGTAAAAGGTCAAAAATACCCCTCAGCTTTATTTTATTGGTTAACTATATTATTGTCGTTAAAACAAAGTTATTTTTACCTTCGCCGTTACTAATCTCATCATTTCTGCCCCTCAACTGGATGGAAAACCGCAAATTGACTTACATTACCCTAATTATTTTAAATGACCCATTCCCATTTCTTATCTCCTGACCCAAAAAATTTCCTTTATATTATCCTACTTAAACGAACTTGATTTCGGTTGATCCCACACTCTTTCCAGATCAGAACTACCTTACTTTATCCAATGCAAAGTCTTCAACTTTGGTTTTGTAGTTTCCTCGTTGTTTTCACAAGTATCACTTGATAAGCCTACTATACTCTGCTCATTCTTCTCAATGGGTTGCTTATTACAAGACAACTCCATTAGGGAAATCAGCATTGGACTCTCAAGTTCTATGGGTCTTAACGGAGTTACAAGAACTGGAGGCTTTGAAATTGGTGGTGTTAGAGTTTGGACTCACCCAATTTTTTTAACAGATGGTGGGGTGGTGGTGGTGGAGACCGTACACAAGCCGGAATACCAATCAAAAGAGGCGGCGGTGGTGGTGGAACTGAAACTGATGCATTCTGTTGTATGTCATTGTTGATTCTCATCGGAGAATCAACATTATGATCCCAAACATTGGAAATTCTGGGTGATGACTCTATACTTCTGCTTGAATATCTCTCCGGGGATGATGCACTAGGCGAAGATGGTGAATCAGTTTCCCGTTAATGACCATTATTGGTACCAAATTTTCTAGCAGTGAAGACGAAAGAGAGGGATACTGAGGTAGATGAGCAGTACGGACAAGTAGTTCCGGTGACTTGGGCTGTGAATTTTTTGGACTCAAATTCACCGGTGGAGAAATGCTCAGCGATACTGGCGAATCCAAATCGAAACTGGAAGATGAGTATGAAGAAGATGACTCAACCCACCAAAATTCTTCACCTCAACGACGGCCATCTATAATTAGATTATCTACAGAATTATAGAGGGGATTTAGAAATTCTTTAGCCCTAAAGAATGTTCTTCTGAGAATGGGTTAAAAAAATTTGGTCATGAGATTAGAGGGGTTGGCCATGGGTTTGGGGGTTTTAATTTAGGAAAATTGTATGAATAACAAACTATTAATTCAAATAAATGTTATAGCCATAGTTTATTTTAATTGTAATTTGTAGCAAACATCCCTTTTTTTTTCATCTGATTCGGTATACAATTAGTCATTTTATACATTTCGGTATAAAATGTATAAAATGTGTTTGTGTTTGTATGAAGCGAGACAAAAGTGTATATACAAATATAAATACATATATTTTCTTCCTATACACTTATAATTATACAAATACAGATCTTATTATACAAATTATAATGTATAAATGAATTTATACAAAACTGAACAATTTATATAAACTTGGATGTTTGTAGCGAATTATACAAATCAAAAGCTCCATAACAAACATAAATTTTGCTATGGAACGCAATTATGCAAACTATAGTTATAACATACAAATATGATTTTTATATTTGCTATATGTGAAAGTTGCTCTTTTAATTTGGTATGAATTCATTTAGTTTAGCGGGTCGGGTTATGATTAAAAGAGAAAAATCGGGTTAGTTTAATCAAATTGGGCAATTTAAGTCAATTTGGGGATTTCCATCCAATTGAGGGGCATAAATGATGAGATTAGTAACAACGAGGGTAAAAATAACTTCGTTTTAACGGCAAGGGTATAGTCAACCAATAAAATAAAGTTGAGGGATATTTTTGACCCTTTTCCCTAAAATAATAGTACTTCCTCCTCCCTCTGTTTGAAAAAGAATAACCCATTTTTCCTTTTTAGTTTGCTTTAAAAAGAGGGTAAAAATGCCCTTAAACTATGTGAAAGGAACAAAAATGCCCTCTGTTTATAGTTTGGCTCAAAAATGCCCTTACAGTCAATACTTTGGTTCAAAAATGCACTTAAACTATGCGAAAGGAACAAAAACGTCACTCGTTTGTAGTTTGGTCCAAAAATGTCCTTGTTGTCAATACTTTGGTAAAAAAATGTCTTATTATTATTTAATGGGTAAAAAATGTTCATTTTCCAAAAAAATATATTATTATTATTAGATCGACGGATAAGATTATGACACGTGAATGTCCGTTAGTATAAAGGGTATATATGCTCTAATTTTTGGACGGCAGGGGCACCAATGTCCCAAAAGTATGACGGAGGGTATATGCATACCATTTACGATAGTTCGGGGGTATATTTGTCCTTTCCCCCCTATTATTATTATTAACACATTCTTTTTCTAATAATGTTTTTTAAAATTAGCAAATGTTTATCTTATTTCAATTTAGAAAAAAATAAAAATGAAAATATTTCTTATTTTATTATCATTATTTTTCATCGTTATATAAATATAAATTAATGATGGATATACAATGATCTTATATATATGACATATATTATTTGTCGAAAGGGTACATGAAGTTATTCTATTTTAATTGATAAAATGAGATTAAGAAGGAAAAACATATTTCCTACATTTTTATTTGTTAAAGTGATTTTAGAAGAAAGAAAACAAGAATAGTGTTCTTAAATAATATTTTACTTAGGAAGAAGATGTGTTTAAAAAGAAAAAAAATATTTATTCGGAAAAGGGCATTACTGGACCAAAGTATTGACTAGAAGGACATTTTTGAACCAAAATATTGACGGTAAGGGCATTTTTGAGCCAAACTATAAACGGAGGGCATTTTTGTTTCTTTTACATAGTTTAAGGGCATTTTTGACCTTTTCTCTATCCTTTTTTGGTAACGTTTTAATTTCTGTTTTCCATGTGGCATGTTTAAGGCCATAAGATTAAAGGGTAATTTTGTACATTTGACATAACTTTAATATAGGACCACAAGATTCTAAATTTTTCTTTATTTTCTTAAACTCTGTGTCAAGTCTAAGTAGGCTGCTCTTTTTGTAAAAGAGGGAGTAATATAAAAAAAGAAAGTAGATAAAAGAGAAAGAGGACAAGAAAATGTTTTTTTTTATTTCTTTCAAGTATACTCAAGTGTCTTTTAGTATATACAATGTGAAATTGAATATATATATATATATCACAATTTATGAGATTGTATCGAGGGATACCAGAAGTTGTCATGAACATGACATATTACCTAGTGGAGATCATCGAGTAGGTTAGGGGGTGTGACTAAGTTATAACCCATAATAGTTAGGATTAGTGGGGATTTCTTTCTAGAGTAATGGATCTCAATAATAATTATTTTATAACACTCTCTTTTGGATTTCCATGCAAATATAAATAACTTACCAGTTACCTCGTTAAACTCTTCATAGAAAACATATATAGTAAAGGAAACAGAATAAGCGTCTCATATCATATCAACATGTTATACTAAAGTCAAATTGTTTTTAGTGTAAACTAGTATATGAAAGTTCCCTTAGTAAAAAGTATAATTACATAAATCCCACAGTGTAAGACATTTAAGTTACATTATATCCCTATTTTTTTCTATTTTACATAAATCCCCTAAAATATCAGCCATCCGGATACATAATTGGTTATCCGAAACATAATTGGCTGTCCGGATACATTAATTATTCCCTATAATAAGTGCAGTCTGCTGCGCTAAAACAAGAAATAAATCTAAAAATCTAATTAAATCCCATAAATTACGCTTACGTATCTTCCTAGCATCAATTAGACAAATGTTAATTCTAATAGAACGAAGAAAATAAAAATTCAAATCCCTTCCCCCTGTTTGTCGAAGAAACCTTTCAAAGTGATGAAGAGATACAAAGCTTTGATGAGTACAATTGTGTGTTGAAGGTAGAAAAAGAGACGCACATGCTCTTAACATGCTTAAATTGAAAATTGATGATTCCTGTTACATACAAATAACAATATATATAGTTGATACGAACAATTCAGATGTGAAAGTGAAACAATTCTACAGGGATAAAGCTACTCTAATGGTTATAATGACAAAATACAAAATAGATCATAGCTTCAATTTTCGAGTTAAAATATCTGATAACAAAAGGTATGTGACTAGAGTTATTGTGTTGTATTACACTTTTTTTTTTACTTTTTGAAAATGTGCTTGTTAATTTATTAGTCGTGATACATTGTTAGTTACAAGTTGATACATTACTAGTTTGCCGCATATGTGTTGGCTTTTTAGATATGTGTATCAATATGTGGTTATTATAAAGTATCATGTATATGTTAATTCGTTCTTCTTATTTTTTGTAATGCATTATTATAGAGGCATGGATAATTAAGACACACATTTTTTTTTTTTTTGAATGTGTTTGTTAATATATTAATCATGATACATTGCTAGTTATAACTTGATATATTACTAGTTCGCCGCATATGTGTTGGCTTTTTAGATTTGTGTATCAATGTGTGGTTATTATAAAGTATCAGGTACATGTTAATTTTCTTCTTATTTTCTATTATGTATCATTATAGAGGCATGAGTAATTAAGACACACACTTTTATTTATTTATTTTATAAATATGTTTATTAATATATTAGTCACGATACATTGCTAGTTACAACTTGATACATTACTAGTTTGTCGCATATGTGTTGGATTTTTAGATTTGTGTATCAATGTGTGGTTATTATAAAGTATCAGGTACATGTTAATTCGTTCTTCTTATTTTTTGTAATGTATCATTATAGAAGCATGAGTAATTAAGACACAAAGGTATGAAATGTATCAGTAAGTTGATGTGTATTTGACACTATAATTTGTTGTGGACAATAATATGTATTAGCCACTAAGTGTATTTATGGTCTATTAAGAATACTGATAATAATGTATCTTGAACCTTTTTTTTGAATGATACATGAAACAATGCTTCTTTTTAATATATTTGGTACGATTCTAGCTATGTATTAGTGTGATTTTTGAAGACTGTTGTTGGAGATTGAAGACAAATATTAGGAAAAATTCGTATATATTCAAATTTAGGTACTTCAATAGTGAACATAAAGGATTCAATGCCGGGTAAGGATGATTGGTCAGTTCCAAAATGCATTTTGGAAGAAATTGTCTTGCGACCAAGATACAAAAGGATGCGTGGACGACCAAAGAAAAGAAGGAAGAAAAATCCAACACATATGCGACAACCTAGATGAAAAGCTAACCACAAACACAAACTGTTGTGGGCATTGTAGATAAGAAGGTCACAATCGAAGAACTTTTACTTTCTTTTTAGAAAGATGGTTGACGAAGTTTTTATTTAGAATATTGCGATGTTTTAGATTTATAATTTTCAAATTGTAACGATTCAATTTATAGATTATTCACTGTTACAAATACATACATTACAAAGTATTGTTAGCTTATTAATTTCTAATACAAGAAATTGAGATGTTACAATTTTCAATTTTGTCTATATTTCTGAGTGGTAGTAATTTGTTCACATTGTAAAGTTATAATTTTTTTTAAGAATTTGGTACAAGCTATTATGTTTCAGATACATTATTTATATAATGTATGATTTATGTTTGATAATAATGTATCTGATACAAAGAGATCACAAAATGTTATGTGTAAACTATAATAAAGTGTAGCTATTAATGTATCACAACAAAAAAATTAAATTATAAAGTTGATACATGTTTAAGATATACATTGTAGTGATTAAATATCAAATGTATCGTGAACAACTTACAACTAATGAAAAAATATAATTGTGCGTGTATGCATTGATGAATCTAATACTTACTAGAATTAACAATTAAATATTGAAAATTAAGGTCAAAATAGACAAGATTTGGAGAAAAACTCTAAAACTTGAGTAGAAGTATCTTTAAATAATAAACAAACACTATTGTAGCAACGATGTATCAGATCAGTAATAACACTAACAAATACTAATTTAAGAATCAAAATAAAGGAGATATATTGAAAATCTATATCTTTGGCCGTGTAATGACAAGTCCAACTTTTTCCTTATTTTTCTTGAGCGTTTTTTAAATAGTAGATTTAGAACTTGAGCATGCATCCTTCTTTGACTTCTCCAAAGATGATTTCAAAGTTTCAAAAATCCCCCAAAATCTAGGGTTTTCATTCTATGGCATGGATTCACTTTCAAAACGATTTCAATGTGTTTATTGTCTTATATTATGAACAATTTGATGAACTCTACTATTTTTATGATGAATTACCTATGAATCCATAAATTCCCCTATTTTGTCAAATTGGACCTCAAAGTATGGGTGATGATTGATGTGGGTGGATTGTGATCAAATTATGCATGTAGTAGTTAATCTAATTGAAATATGTGAATATCCATGTATAGAATAGTGATGCAAGATGTGAATCATTAATTGTGATCTAGGGTTCTTGAAGGTCTATGAATGAAGAACCTATACATGACTATGAGAATTATGTATATGCTTTGTGATTTCAATGAAAGTAATGTGATCATGACTATAATGCAATGGTGTTGTTGTTGAAAGGTTATTCTCACATACACATACACTCATGAATGAAGAATGAATGAAGTTTCTATGATTATGTTAATGATGATGTATTGTTTGAAAGGCTATTCTCAATTGTACACTAATGAATGATAATGACATGTTGTGAAAGAACTTTCTCACAATATGGGGATTCTTAGTTGAAAGTCTATTCTCATCTTTAAAACTATAAGCTATATAATGAATGAATGTTGGGTTTGAGATGGATACTCATCCATGAGTTGAGGCGGGGTATCTAGTAACAATCTCTTATCTCATAATAATGAACTAAAGTAATGAAAGTTAAGTACTCCGTGGGGAATAATGCTAAGCACCGAGAGGATGTGAATTGAGAGGGATGCTCATCCGTGAGTTGAGGTGGGGTATCTAGTAGCAATCTCTTGAGATGGATGCTCATCCGTGAGTTAAGGCGGGATATCTAGTAGCAATCTCCTTATCTCATAACTATGTGCCCACATAGGCTTATAGCTAGTGGATCCACCTAAGCTAAATGTTAACAGTCCTACCTTAGACAAGTAGGAATCCCTTATTCGGTGTGGGTAACACCGGGATTCCATGATTTGCTCACATGGTCTATGTCGGTTAAGGCTTACCCCCCACACAGAATGATAATGAACTATGACTTCTCAAGAATGCACTACTTAGTGTGGGTGGTAGTATGTGATGCCATTCATGCATTGCATAAGTAGGCTTTTTAGAGTAGTCATGGTGTGTTCCTTTATTTTATAATGTTTATGATCAAGGATATGAGTTAGGTACTATGGTTACTCAAGAAGTTCTATGAAGTGTGAGTGGTAGTATGAGATGCCATTTATGCATTGCACGAGTAGGTTTTGAGAGGGCTATGGTGTGTTTCTCTAATGTTGTAATGTCTAATGAAATGAATGTGCTTATAATGATGCTAAATGAGAATGTTGACTTGAAGGCTTAATGTAAAGATGAATGTTTAACTTGGATTGTTATTATGAGTTGCTTTCCTTGTCATGACTTATTGAATGTAAAGGTTTCTTGTCTAATGAGTATTGACTAATGATGAGAATGAAGAACGGTAAGTTCATCTAAGGTGGCCTCAAATTGGTACTTAGTAGGAATAGTAGTATGGGATGCTATTCTTACATTGCACAAGTGTAGCTTAGAGTTATCTATGGTGATGGTCCTATTGTGATGTAATGGCTTATGTGTTGATTATGTTTGTATCGTATGCCTTTTTTTTTTTTTTACTAAAGTTCATGATGTTTCTTAAAATTGGCATAATGCATGGTTTTCAACCAAAATGTCCTTTTTAAGCATGGTTTTTGCATGTCTATCATACTTAGTACATTTTTGTGTGCTAATCCATATTTCTACATTTTTCTACAAAGTGTAGGTTCTGACATTTGAGTTGATTCCTTCTAGTTCAAAGGGCTTGGATTGAGTTCTTTCAAAGCTTATGGTATTTCCTCATGGATTCGAGGACACGTGCTTTATTGATGTTTCATGTCTTTCATTGTACTAGATACTTTTAGACTTTCTATTGTAAGGGCCATGATCCTATTTTCGATTCAAGATGTTTTTAGATGGCCATGTGAGACAAGTAGACTTCTGCTGTTTTAAATGATGTTTTTGATTGTATGGATTTCAAAAAAAGTTTTAAATTCTGCACTATTTCATATGTTTTATGTTATGAATGCTATGAGGCTTGTATGAGGCTCTTCGGAGTCTTGTATGCCGTGTTACGTCCGGTGTGTAGGCTCGGGTAGTAACAAACATGGTATCAGAGCACAAGATGTTGGGATGGTTTTTAGGATTGATGTCTCACAAGCCACGTCGAGTAGAGTCTTGTTCATAATGTGAAGCGCGTCACATTTATGAATGAGAAGATATAAGACGTTAGGAAACTACACTTCTTTCATTACTCTTTGAGTCATGCCATAAAGTTTAGCTCTATAAAAGTCATTTTCCTAACCCTTCTCTCGTGTTTATAGGATATTAATACAAGAAGGGAGAACGCAAGAAGGATGGAAGAGGAGAATGTGAATGAGGGAGTTCCTCCCTAAGGACCCCAAGGTTCCCAAGAGCCTCAAGTTCCTCAAGGCAATCAACATCCGGTTAAAAATGTGACCCTAGGAGAGTTTAAGACCACTATCCAAATGATAACTTAAGCCATGACGGCCCAAGCACAAGCCGTAACAACTTAAGCCCAAGCTATGATGGCTCAAGCCACTAGGGATGTGGAACCTCGTATGAATCCTAATGTGAGTACTATGGCTTCGATATTAAGGGATTTTTCTAGGATGAACCCCCCCGAGTTTTTGGGTTCCAAGATGGAAGAAGATCCTCAAAGGTTTGTTGATAAGGTTAACAAGATACTTGGTGCTATGGGGGTGTCTTCGGAGGAGAAGGCGGAGCTAGCGGCCTACCAACTAAAAGATGTAGCTCAAATTTGGTATGAACAATGGAAGGATGAGAGGCCAAGAGGAGCGGGTCCCATAAATTAGGAGGTGTTCAAAAAAGTATTCCTTGATTGGTTTTTCCCCCTAGAGTTGAGGGAACAAAAGTTGATAGAATTCATGAACCTTTGACAAGGGGGTATGAGTGTGAAAGAGTGTTCTCTCAAGTTCACCCAATTATCCAAATATGCTCCAACCTTGGTGGCAAACTCGAGGGCTAGAATGAATAAATATGTGATGGGAGTGTCTGATTTGGTTGAAGAATAATGACGTATGGCCATGCTCCATCATGACATGGATATTTCAAGGCTCATGGTATATGCTCAACAAATTGAGGAGACAAAACTCAAGAAAATGAATAAGGAGACAAAAAGAGCTAGGTCCGATGAACAAGGTCAACCAAGGTCCAAAAAGAGGTCCTACTACCAAGATTCCCCAATGGTCAACAATGATAAGGTGTCTAACCCTAATTCTCAAGGAGGAAATGGAGGCGGTTCTTCTTTTGAAAGATCTATATGTGCCAAGTGTGGGAAGCAACATTTGGGTAAGTGCCTTGCCTGCACGGATGGTTGCTTTGGGTGTGGAAAGAAGGGTCATAAGATGAGAGATTGCCCAACACTCTTGGCAAAAGGAAGAGAGGCCAATCAAGCTTCTCATGATGGTACAGTTCCTATTCCTCCAATTTATGGTCGTTTCTATTCACTCCAGTCTAGAGAGGACAAAAGAGCCCTTCCGGATGAAGGCACCGGTATGTTGATAGTTTATTATGGTTGTGAATGTCTTGTTAAGGTCCCTATGTTATTTTCATGTTAGCCTTAGTGTGGGTTTACTTCCAAGGGGGAGATAGTATGTTGAATAATAAGGTTCTTGAGAGTTCTGATATCCTTATCTCTTTCCTTCTACTCCTATTCAAGCTTGTGACCAAGAGTTCCTTGTAGTTTGTTTCATGTTTTGGAGTCATGTGTGATTATGTGTTTCCATGGTCTCTTTATGATATGCATGTTCTTGATGAATTCATGTTTAAATGAGAAATTAGTTTTTATGATTTTGTTCCTCAAGTTGATGTGCATTTAGTATGAGTTGTCTATATGCTTCATGAGGTGAATTGTTGAACATGCCTAAATGTGCCTTTGAGGGTAATTGCATAATTGATTCACGATGTTATGATGAGAATGCTTTGAGTTTGAGAAGGTAATTCCTCCAATGAAATGAGAAATGTTGAAGTTTTTATGCATAATGAGTTTGTAGATGTAGCACCTACTTTCTTGTGTTGCATGGGGTTAATGTTTCCTCCTAGTTTTGTGCATTGTTTATGATGTTTCATGCATGATGGGCTGCTAGTATTGAGTATTTATTTCCCTAAAGTGTTAAAAGTGTCATTCGAGGACGAAAGATCCCAAGGGGGAGATATTGTTACGACTCGAAAAAACTAGTAGGTGAAACTAGAGCCTAACGAGTGTGTTGTTGAGTTTGATATGGGGTTTTGTGTTGTGAAATGAGTTCCCTAGTTTATATTGAGGGGTTTAGGGGTTAAATGTCAAGGTACGACTCCCCAAGGACCAACCAAGGGTCCTTGAGGAGGACCCTAAATCCTAACCCCCAAAGCTCCCCAAAACTGCCTAAGCTGCCATTTTAGGGCGACCTACGGATGATATCTATGACCAGTAGGTGGACCCATGCCCCGTAGGTGTGGTGTCATGGGTCAGGACCCAAAATGAAGAGTTGCAGCCACCATCCACGGACCTGCAGGATGGGGTGTCAATGCACCCACGGTCCGTAGGTCCAGGGGAGTGAATGGCACCTGTGTTGCTGCGCAATCTCGGCCTTAGGAGGGACAAGTTAGTAAATTCCTTTTTAGCTTAGTTAAGTTAGGGGACGGTTTATATTGATTATTTAGAGTTAGTTAAGACTTTTTTAAAGTATTAAACACCCTTTATCAATACATTATTCCCTAAACTCAAAAATAGAAACTACCTCCCCTCCAAATAATTCTCTCTCTAGAAACCACCATTAAAGAAGAAGATGTCAAGGTTTGGAGCTCAAGATTTCATATTTTCTCTTCAATTTCATGGATTTTCTTCAATTGAGGTATGGTAGTTTTCATCCTTGGTTAGTTTCCATCCAAGGAGCCCCTTCAAAAGATGATTTCAAAGTTTCCAAAATCCCCAAAACCTAGGGTTTTCAAACTATGGCATAGATTCACTTTCAAAATGATTTCAATGTGTTTATTGTCTTATATTATGATAAATTTGATGAATTACTACTGTTTTTATAATAAATTACCTATGAATCCATAAATTCCCCTATTTTGTCAAATTGGACCTCAAAGTATGGGTGATGATTGATGTGGGTGGATTGTGATCAAATTATGCATGTAGTAGTTAATCTAATTGAAATATGTGAATATCCATGTATAGAATAGTTATGCAAGATGTGAATCATTAATTGTGATCTAGGGTTCTTGAAGGTCTATGAATGAAGAACCTATACATGACTATGAGAATTATGTATATGCTTTGTGATTTCAATGAAAGTAATTTGATCATGACTATATGCAATGGTGGTGGTGTTGAAAGGTTATTCTCACATACACACACACACACTCATGAATGAAGAATGAATGAAGTTTCTATGATTATGTTAATGATGATGTATTGTTTGAAAGGCTATTCTCAATTGTACACTAATGAATGATAATGACATGTTGTGAAAGGACTTTCTCACAATATGGGGATTCTTAGTTGAAAGTCTATTCTCATCTTTAAAACTATAAGCTATATAATGAATGAATGTTGGGTTTGAGATGGATACTCATCCATGAGTTGAGGCGGGGTATCTAGTAACAATCTCTTATCTCATAATAATGAACTAAAGTAACGAAAGTTAAGTACTCCGTGGGGAATGATGCTAAGCACCGAGAGGATGTGAATTGAGATGGATGCTCATCCGTGAGTTGAGGTGGGGTATCTAGTATCAATCTCTTGAGATGGATGCTCATCCGTGAGTTAAGGCAGGGTATATAGTAGCAATCTCCCTATCCCATAACTATGTGCCCACATAGGTGTTTAGCTAGTGGATCCACCTAAGCTAAATGTTAACGGTCCTACCTTACGCAAGTAGGATATTTAGTGTGGGTAACACCGAGATTCCATGATTTTCTCACATGGTCTATGTCGGTTACGGCTTAACCCCCCACAAATAATGTGTAACGACCCGGAAAACTAGTAAGTGAAACTAGAGCCTAATGAGTTTGTTTTGGAGTTTGTTGTTGGGTTTGAAGTTGCAGAATGTCTTCCCGAGTTTAGATTGAGGGGTTTAGGGGTTAAAAATCAAGGTACGACCCTCCTAAGGACCAACCAAGGGTCCTTGAGGTGGACTCTAAAGCCTAACCCCCAAAGCCCCTAAATCTGCCAAAAGTTGTCAAAACTCATGACCTATGGATGGGACGTACCGGGCGTAGGTCCATCCATGCCTCTTGGGGGTGGTCCGTAGGTCAAGGGACCAAATGGTGAATTCCAGCCCCAAACCACAGACCTACAGGATGGGGCGTTACCTCACCTACAGTCCGTAGGTCATGGGGCGTATGTCACCACTGTTTTGCTGTCTAGATTCGGCCAAGTGAGGGGTGGTTTGGTAAATTCCTTTTTAGGTTAGTTAAGTTAGAGGATGGTTATTATTGATTAATTAAAGTAGTTTAAGGCTTTTAAAGGTATTAAAACTCCTTTTCCAATTCATTATTCCCAAAAACAAATTAGAAACCATCTCTCCTCTACAAATATTCTCTCTCTAGAAACCACCATTGGAGAAGGAGTCTAGCTTTGAAGCTCAAGATCTCACCATTATCACTTAATTTTCGTGGAGTTTCTTCCATAAAGGTATGGTAGTCTTCATCCTTGATTAAGTTTCATTCAAGGAGCCTTATCAAAAGATGATTTCAACTTTCCAAAATCCCCTTAAAACCTAGGGTTTTCAATCTATGCATGGGTTGAATTCCAAAACATTTTCAAAGGTTTATATATGACGAATAATGAATTTATTGTTGAATCAATGATGAATTATGGTGAAGTTATCCTATGAACCTGTGTTTCCCCCAAAATCCTAAGTTGTGAATTGTGATTGGGAATTGATTGATTATGAAAGTATGTTGAATTGTTTATGTTTATATTGAATTAGTTATTGAATCATGTTAATTCCCTTATCTCATGTATTATTCTAAATGTTTGGGTTGAGATTGATTCATAGCCTTGAAGGGCAATTTCATGAAGGATTTATGTATGATTATGATGTGAAGTATATGTGTGTGATCTCAATGAAAGTATTATGATCATGTTTAGAATGCAATTGTGTTATTATTGAAAGATTATTCTTAATTAACACTCATGTTTGATGATGATAGAATGTGAAGGGTTTATATAATGTAATGTTGTATCTTGAATTGGTAGGCTTAGGCATCCTCTTCTTGTATAAATGAAAGTAATGTTAATGTTGTATTTTGAATTGGTTGGCTTAGGCATCCTCTTCTTGTGTAATGAATGTGTCTTGACTTAATGAACATAAAAACGGTAGATCTAATGTTGGTAGCCCTTTTATAAATAACTAATTAAGTATTGTGAGGCTTTGCCTTGAATCGGTAGACCTAATATTGGTAGCCCATTCATGAATGAATGATGAAGTATTCTAGGCTATGTCTTGAACCGGTAGACCTAATGGTGGTAGCCCTTCATGATGAGTCTAGAAACTAATGTGATGATAAAACTTGAATCGGTAGACCTAATGGTGGTAGTCCTTTCATGTGTGAAATGATGAACCTTGAATCGGTAGACCTAATGGTGGCAGTCCTTTCATGTGTGAAATGATGAACCTTGAATCGGTAGACCTAATGGTGGTGGCCTTTCTTGAGGATTCAATGAGCTATCCATGTAATGTACCTTGATTTAGTAGACCTAATGGTGGTGGCCCTTTCATGTGTAATGGACCTTGGGTCGGTAGAACTAATGTTGGTGGCCTTATCAAGTACAAGAATGTTAATGAATATGAAATAGTCTATGGGAATGGAGGCTAAGCACCGAGTGGATATGGTAAGATGGAAGCTCTCCCTACGTTAGGCTGGGTTTCAATGAACATTTTCTTATCCCATAACTATGTGCCCGCATAGGATATTAGTTAGTGGATCCACCTTAGCTAAAATTTTACTGGGTCTACCCTAGGCAAGTAGACCACCTCTTTATGATGTTGGGCTACATGACACTGGATTCCATGGTTTGCTCTCATGGTCTATGTCGGTGGATGCTTATTCCCATCATGTGAGATGTGCACTATCGTTACTCAAGAGGTTCTATAAAGTGTGGGTGGTAGTATGGGATGTCATTCATGCATTGCATGAGTAGGCTTTGAGAAGGCTATGGTGAGTTCTCTAATGTCTTAATGACTAATGAATGAAAGTGCTCTTAATGAAGCTAATGAAGAATGTTGACTTATCTGCTTAAATGTAATGATGTATGCCTTACTTGGATTGTATTATGAGTTACTTCCTTGTCATGAATTATGAAATTTTTATGATCCTTATGTATGAATATTGTTTAAAGATGAAAAGGAAGAATGGTAAGTTCACTTTTGGTGGCCTTAATGTGGTACTTAGTGTGGATGGTGGTATGAGACACTATTCATACATTGCACAAAGTATATCTTGGGGTTACTTAAGGTGAATGCTTAATGTGATGAAATGACTTATATGTTAATTATGTTCTCAAGTGATGAAATGGCTTCTATGTTGATTATACTTGTATCTTATGCCTCTTATACTTATGTTCATGAAGTTTTCTCAAAATTGGCATAAAGCATGACTTTCAAATAAAATGTCCCTTTTAAGCATGGTTTTGGCATGACTATCATACTTAGTACAATAATGTGCTAATTTCTTCTATTTTTCTACAAAGTGTAGGTTCCGACAAGTGAGTTGAGTTCTTCTAGTTTAAGCTTGGATTGAGTTCTTCCAAGACTTGTGGCATGTCCTCATGGATTTGAGGACAAGTACTTTTGATGTTTCATGTCTTCGTTGTAATAGACTCTTTTAGACTTTCTATTGTAAAGGTTCGTGACCCTACTCTTGATTCGAAGATTGTTTTTAGATGGCCATGTGAGACTAGTAGACTTTCGTTGTTTTAAATGATGTTTTCGATTGTATGGATTAAAAGAGTTTTAAATTCTGTACTATTTCTATTATCTTATGTGATGACATGCTACAAGGCTTGTATGAGACTTTTCAGAGTCTTGTACGCCATGTCATATCTGGGGTGTAGGCTTGGATCGTGACAGAATGATAATGAACTATGGCTTCTCAAGAATGCATTACTTAGTGTGGGTGGTAGTATGGAATGCCATTCATTCATTGCACAAGTAGTCATGGTGTGTTCCTTTATGTTATAATTTTTATGATAAAGGATATGAGTTACGTACTATGGTTACTCAAGAAGTTCTATGAAGTATGGGTGGTAGTACGGGATGCCATTCATGCATAGCCCGAGTAGGCTTTCAGAGGGCTACAGTGTGTTTCTCTAATGTCGTAATGTCTAATGAAATGAATGTGCTTATAATGATGCTAAATGAGAATGCTAACTTGAAGGCTTAATGTAAAAATAAATGTTTAACTTGGATTGTTATTATGAGTTGCTTTCCTTGTCATGACTTATTGAATGTGAAGGTTTCTTGTCTAATGAGTATTGACTAATGCTGAGAATGAAGAATGGTAAGTTCATCTAAGGTGGCCTCAAAGTGGTACTTAGTAGGAATAGCAGTATGGGATGCTATTCTTACATTGCACAAGTATAGCTTAGGGTTATCTAAGGTGATGGTCCTAATGTGATGTAATGGCTTATGTGTTGATTATGTTTGTATCTTATGCCTTTTTTTTTTACGAAAGTTCATGATGTTTCTTAAAATTGGCATAATGCATGGTTTTCAACCAAGATGATCTTTTTAAGCATGGTTTTTGCATGGCTATCATACTTAGTACATTTTTGTGTGCTAACCCATATTTCTACAAAGTGTAGGTTCCGGCATTTGAGTTGATTCCTTCTAGTTCAAAGGGCTTGGATTGAGTTCTTCCAAAGCTTGTGGTATTTCCTCATGGATCCGAGTACGAGTGCTTTATTGATTTTCATGTCTTTCATTGTACTAGATACTTTTAGACTTTCTATTGTAAGGGCCATAACCCTACTTTTGATTCAATATATTTTTAGATGGTCATGTGAGACAAGTAGACTTTCGCTGTTTTAAATGATATTTTCGATTGTATGGATTTAAAGAAAAGTTTTAAATTCTGCACTATTTCATATGTATTATGTTATCAATGCTATGAGGCTTGTATGAGACTCTTTGGAGTCTTGTACGCTGTGTTACGTCCGGGGTGTAGGCTCGGGTCGTAACACATATAATCATCCATAGAAAATCATAATTAAGTTACTAATCCAAGATAGAAACATCATAAAGTAGCTCCTTAATCCATGTGTGAGAAAACATTTCACCATTCATGATTTCTCAAGTAGGTGAGAAAACCTTCACAATTCATTGATGATTAACTTAAAGCAACCTAGATAATAACTCATTCTTTGTCTAAATCATACGTAAGTTCATGATAAAATCAGTCATTGATTCTTAAGTTTTCTTCAAATTCATACATATTAGGGTTCATATTTGAAATCATGATCAATGCATGGGTTCATATGGAATTTATTGGAAACTATATAAGTGAGTCTAAATAATCATAATATAATCAAAATCAAACAATTGAATCAATACAAAAGAACCCATGAGGAATTGAATGAAAACCTAACCAATTGAATTGAATTTGAATTGGAGAATTGAAGCATCTTTGGGTACTCAATGTGTGAATGGAACCCATTGATAAACTCCCTACATATCTTGATCTTGAAGACCTAAGCAATGATGAAGAGAGGAGACTCGAACTTGAAGAACCCTAGCTTCTTATTCCTTGATCTACAGAGAAGATTTTTGGAGAAAACCTTGGAGAGAATTTAGGAATTTGAGGAAATGAAAGAGTTGGGAGAATTTTAGAAGTAGATGGCTAGTTATAGGACTTAGAATTAGGGTCAAAACGACGTATAATAGACACTAAGTACCTTAAAATTTTTTATCCAAATATCCTTTAAAAATAACTGTCGGACAGCCCTACGATTATGACCTACGGTTCATAAGAATTTCTACTGTCCGTCCTGCTAAATTATAGAACCATCTTCAGAGACCCAAATATTCAATCATTTCCCACGAGACTATTGTACGGTCCATCGAACATTCTACGACCCATCAAACATCCTACGATTCGTCCTATCAAGTCGTAGGTCCAATTTTCAGAAACTAAATTTTTCAAAACTCAACTTTGGGTCTTCAACTTCCTTCCTATAGTCTATAGGTTGGACTCGTTGAACCTGACCAGTTCCTAAAAATAAGTGTTTTCATTTTTCTTTTGACTTTCAAACTTTTGGAGTGTTACATGTAAATTGACCAGGTCAAGCAATCATGCCCATTTGTCCCTTACCTCCATAGTAAAATCTTAGTGGATAACCGTTGTATCCATAGCCATTGTAGGGGCAACCATTATAGTATCGGGCTGCTTTATGTTTGAAACTCTTTTTCCATGAGTGGAAAACTGATCCCTAGAATGGTGGTGTTGATTATCAAGAACCCCATAGTACTGATCAGAGGTATGTTTAATATGGGATGAGCTACTACCGAAGGATGAGTTATTTTTTGCAATACCCTCATTTATTTTGCCTTTGTAATTTTGTGGATAACCAACGACTCTATAACAGTTTGCCTTGATGTGGCCATTAAGCTTGCAGAAATCACACTTCTCATTGTAAGGTTTCATAGAATTTTGTGGGCACTCCATAGTGCAGTAATGTCATTACCCTTACCAATCGAGTGAGATAGAGTGTTCAGACCAGATTCCTTTTGACTTTCATCCTTAATGATCAGGGCATAAGCCTGATTTAGAGTAGGTTCATATGTCTTTATAACATTTTGCCGTCTGGATTGATCGTAGGAGTCATACTCAAGCCTCCTACAAACTGTAATAGACGTTGTTACTGGAGATGTTCTCTTTGCCTCTAACGCGGCCACAATGAGGAGATGGAACCGTTGCATCAAACTCAGACAATAATTCCTTCTACCTCATGAAATACTCCTCTGCAAAGTTTGTTCCCTATGTAATTCAGTTAATCTCCCTATGCAATTGAGAAATCCCCATGCGATTAACCTTATCAAATCGTTCTTTCAAGTCCTCCAAAGCTGAAAAAGCGTTCAAAGCATAAATAATGCCACTAAGAAGCGATTACGCGACAATATTCATAATCATAGAAAGGACCAGTGCATCGTAGGTCTCCGAGTGTTCATGATGCTCCTGACAGGTTGATTCCTTCCTGTAAGCACCTGTGGCAAAACCTAATTTTCTCTTCGCTCGTAATGCAATCGCCACCAATCTCCGCCACATCCCAGAATTCTCCAATCCTTTCAGATGAATAGGGATAATAACAGAACCAGGAGTAACCTATGGGTGCACGTATAGAGGATGAATATGATCTATTTGTTTTGCCATTTAAAGGAATCACGAAGTAGATGATGAATACGAGAGAAAGATAAAACATTCGTACCTCTGATACTATGTTAAGAAAGCTCACAGTCTTCAATAGATTAAGAGCAGACAAAACAAACCCCAATATTATTTCCTTCTCTCATATCATTTACATTCCATATGCTAGTACACATATACATATTCTAATCACTAACCACTTGTATCAATTACTTCATTCACTTTTAACAAACTATTGAAAATTTTAACTAACTAACTGCTAACTAACATCATAACAGTGTTATGACTAATCTAACAGTCTATACTGACTTCTGGCATTATATGCCATAATCTTAATCTTCATACATTCCCTCGCTAAATAACTACAGATTTGTTATGGAAACATTATTTGGTTTCTAAAATAGGGATCGATTAGGGCAACAACTTAAATCTGTTGCTAACATTCCGTGCTAAAAGTTGGAACCCTTATTTTTCCTACAAAATTAGCATACGGTTCCGACAAAATTACTAACATAGTAGGGATGGATTTAACGATGAAATATATTGTGACTAGTGATATTTTATTTTTTGCTACGAATATTTTGGTCATTGATTTATTTGTTGTAAAGACAGAGAGATATATTTAACATATAACGAAATCCCATCGCCAACTTGTTATATTTTGCAAGTGCATAAATCTCACTCACTAAAAAATCGTGAAAGACCTCTTGTTTGAAACATAGAGTTAAAGAGTGTAACAACCTATTATCGTCATTATGGAAAAGCCAATGGGGAAGGAATTTAGGCCAGAAAACTTCTGAGTAGTAACTTGGAAATTTCTAGCCTAGGCCAAACTTGGATGAAATCTGAGTTAGGTGAGGTCAAGGGGAATCCGGTAATGGATGGGAGATTTAATTATGAGTTTGATCACATGAGTGGATAGCAAAGACGTTAATGAGCATGTAAGTCTTTACAGAATCGAATTTGGGCGAGTAAATCTCCCGAAACTGATCTTGGTGTGAATGGGTAGTTTTAGAATGTCAAGATTTGAAAGTGTGTTGCCAAATAGGAGCTTGAAACTCAAATTCTGAGTTTCTGTCTCCGTGCAAGCCACCGAGACGGGGTTAATTCCGCCAGAGCAAAGTCGTTGTATCGGGCCAGTCGTGACTTAAACCAAGGAAAAACCTCAAAAATGTTATTTTCTACAAAACTTCATTCTTAAGAGCTAATGGGCAAACCTAGGGCATTTTCTCATCAAATTCCCACAAATTCTCGATCCAAAGGTAAGATAATTACTCCCCTAATCCATATTTTGATTCTTAGAACTTAGAATCCCTGTTAATTATCGTTGGGGGAGGGTTTTGGCCTGAAGTTAATGGTGCGAAAAGCCCTAGTTGACCATTAGGATCATGGGTTTGGCATTGGGTTGATATTTTGATATAATCCTGGTAAATTAGGCCTTGTTTATTGATCCTTGCATTAATGAATTGTTTTAGACCATGAACAAGCTGCAAGACTTTGGAAAGGGAATAGGCTCATATGTCTTAATAGTATTCAGGCTTGGTTTCGAGGTAGGTGATGGTTTGACTTCCTGTTGTGTTATATATGCTTTTTAATTGCTCCATTGTATGCATTCATGTATGTGAATATGGAAATTTGAATTGAATCCAAGGAAATGATTAAGTATGAACAATTACATGCCATGAACTTGTTACTTGACTGTGTGACTATGTGCACTATTCATTATCGGTGTGATTGTGACTGTGGTTTTGCTGAATGGACCGAGTGTCACATTTTGACACATATATTGGACCAGGTGTCACGTTCTGACACATATATATGACCGAGTGTCATGTTCTGATACATATATATTATAGATCAGGTGTCACGTTCCGACACCCAAACAGTTTGGGTGTGGGTTCTATGAGAGAACCACTGGTGATTATTACATTCATATTTACCTGTCATTGATATTGGGTAATTGTAAGTTGTTCCTAAAATGATAATTGAATTATGCATTCTATATATGTGTGTTTACTATGTTGTAATTACTTGCTTTTATTTTGCTTACTGGAGTAGTTGCGTCATCCTACCAGTTCACCCTAGTTTCATGTACTGATACTACACTTGATCTTTATTTGTTGAGTACATGGCATCTTTAGGCGGCTACTGACAGACCTCAGTTAGGAGATCATTGACGAGACCGAATTCCAAGGTGAGCCAGTTCTTTCAGGCTGCCATGGATCCATCCTTAGTTTAGTCCATTCTTTTCGGACTCAGACTACATATTTAGACTTTTACTTATGTTTAGTTTTTGGGGTTGCACCCTCTTTTCTTAGACTTGTTAATTAGAAGAGTTTTGGTACAATGACTTTCAGGTCTAGGGGTTGAATTTTCGCGAAGGTCATGCTTGGTTCTTTGGTTAAACTTTCGGAGTTTATGGGAACTCCTTATTTAATTTGTCATTTAAATAACTTATGTATCTTTAAATGGTTTAGTTTCTTTACGTGGGTTATTCGGGTTGTGGTAGTGGTTCTCCCACCGGAGGGTTAGTATGGGTGCCAATCACAACAGTCTGGGTTGTGACAAGGTTGGTATCAGAGCCCCAGGTTCATTGATTTCATTGTACCAAAGTGAGTCTAGTAGTCTTATGGAACGGTACAGAGATGTTTGTATTTTTCTTCGAGAGGCTACATGACTTTAGGAAATCTCTCTGTCTTCTTTTCCTTTTTTGTGCTATGACTTAATTCCAATTGGTATCTAATCTCCTTCCCTCTTCTGTCTGCAGATGGTTAATACATGATACAACGGCGTTAGGCTCGTAGCTCCCATCAATGAGCCAAAAGAGGAGCCTGCATCAAGAGGTTGTGGCGAGGTAGGGGTAGAGGAAGAGGAAGGGGCAGAGGTTGAGGAAAGGGAGCACCCGCTAGGGGTGGATCCCTAGTTGAAAATGTTCCTACGGAAGAGGCCCCTCTTGCACTCCAAGAAGATGGGTAAGAGAATGTGCAGATCGACGACAAAGAGCATCTTGGACCAGAGGAGGATGCACAGGCTGAGACTATATGTCTTTCTCCCTTAGGCCCAGTGATAGCTCAGCAGATCATGACTTTTATAAAGGGGTTGGTCGGCTCTTGAGTCCTCCCCACAGTGCAAGCTGCTCAACCTCCAGTCAACCACCCCATTGTTGCTACTGTTCCCAAGGTGGATAGAGCATTAGGCACTGGTGCCTTCTTCCATCCCCTATTGGGTCCTGTGATGACTAGTACTGAGCATAAGATGTTGACTGAGTTTCTGAAGCTGAAGCTACCTGTGTTTCATGGTTCTGAGAGTGAGGATGCCTATGAGTTGATTCTGGATTTCTATGAGAGGCTTCACAAGATGGGCATTGTACACTAGCATGGAGTAGAGTTCGTGACCTTCGAGCTTCAAGGTGAGGCTAAGAAGTGGTTGAGGACCTATGTGGAATGCATATCGCCAGTCTTGCCCCCACTCACTTGGATGCAATTCCATGCTTTGTTTCTGGAGAAGTATATGCCCTAGACTTTGAGGGATCGCAAGAAGGATGAGTTCATGGCCTTGGAAAAGGGTGGTATAACTGTAGCTGCTTTTAAGGCTAAGTTACATGCCTTGTGTTGATAAGCTACTAAAGTGGTGACTACATAGGAGGAGAGGATTCGTCTATTCGTCAAAGGATTAAACCCCAAGTTACAGGTTTTGTTTGTTCACATGACCTCTGCAGGTAAACATTTTAACGAGGTGACAGACTTTGTGAAGAAAGTGGAAGGAGTTTGATGTGATGGGCAGGACAAGGCTTTGGCTAAGAAGCCCAAGAACACAAGTAACTTTCATGGTTCCTACTCCAGAGGTTCAGGTAGGTGACAATTGCAGCCCGGACAATTCACTCAGCCATGCCCACTTCTACATATGGTTACTCGGGAACTCCATAACAAAATCCTATTCAGGATAGTCAGGGAGCCGCACATGCGTCTAGCAGCAGGCTATCTTTTTACCGTATTTGTTACAATTATGGAGAACCTGGAAATATGAGGAGAGATTGTCCCCATTGTGCATGCCTGACCACGTGCAATAGTAGACCAGAGTAGTGGTACCAGCGGGCAGCGGTAGTAATGGCAGAGGACGTCCACAAGTTGGGCGAGTAGGAAATCAGCGAGGTCGTGGAGGCTGGGGAAATGGTAATGCAAGTAGATGAGTAGTGCAACTAGCCAATGAGGTTTCCCGTCAAGATGACAAGGCTCAATTTTATGTCTTTCCAGGCAAGACCGAGGCTGACGCATTTAATGCAGTGATCACATGTACTATTTTTGTCTTTGACCGGATGGCTACTATTTTGTTTGATTCGGGCTCTACTTATTCTTATATGTTAGTTTAGTTTACCTTGGGATTTGATGTGGTTTGTGATGTGATTGATGCTCTCATCCATGTTTCTACCCAGTTGGAGACTTGGGCTGATTTGGTTATTTTGGATATGACTGACTTTGATATAATATTAGGCATGACTTGGTTGTCCCCCTATTATGCTATGATTAATTGTAATGCTAAGTCTGTGACTCTAGAGATCCCCGGTAGGGAAACGTTAGACTGGGAAAGGGGTGTACAAGCCTAACCCAGCTAAGGTCATATCTTTCGTTCGGGCTAGGAAACTGGTGGGGCAGAGGTGTTTGGCATATTTGGCTCATATTTTGGGATGTTGATGTTGAGTCTCCCTCTATTGAGTCAATTCCTACAGTGTCTAAATTCAATGAAGTGTTTCCTATGATTTGCTTGGTATGCCTCCGAATAGGGATATAGATTTCTACATTCACTTGGAGCCAAGCACTCGTCCCATCTCTATTCCTCCATATCGCATGGCTTCGACAGAATTGAGAGAGCTTAAAGCTCAAATCCAGGAGCTTTTTGGTAAAGGTTTCATCCATCGTAGTGCTTCCCCATGGGGTGCTCCTGTCTTGTTTGTTAAGAAGAAGGATGGTAGTATGAAGATGTGCATAGACTATCGACAGTTGAATAGGGTCACCATTCGAAATAAGTATCCGTTGCCTCGGATAAATGATCTCTTTGATCAATTTTAGGGTGCATCAGTTTTCTATAAAATTGACCTAAGGTCTGGTTACCATCAGTTAAAGATTATGCCTGAGGATGTACCCAAAACGGCATTCAGGACCAGCTATGGGCACTATGAGTTCTTAGTGATGTCGTTTGGGTTGACCAATGCGCCTGCAACCTTCATGAGTTTGATGAATGATGTGTTCAAACCATTCTTGGGTTTTTTTGTTATCGTCTTTATTGATGACATTTTGGTTTATTCGAAGAATAAGGAAGAACATGCCGACTACCTTCGTATTGTTTTGGGTGTCCTTGGAAAATAGAAGTTGTATGCAAAATTTTCCTAGTGTGAGTTTTGGTTGGCTTCAGTTACCTTTTTCAGGCATGTGGTTTCAAAGGAAGGGGTAATGGTAGATCCCCATATTGAAGCAGTCAAGAACTGGGTCGAGCCTAGCTCTGTGACTGAAGTTAGGAATTTCATAGGGCTCGCCAACTAATATCGATGGTTTGTGAAAAATTTTGCTTCTATCGCCACACATTTGACAAGGCTGGCCCAAATGGAGGTGCCGTTCAAGTGGACTGACAAATATGAAGAGAGCTTCCAAATGCTCAAGACTCTTCTAACCACAACACCTATTATGGTACTGCTGGTGGAAGGTAGAGATTTCATTATTTATTGTGATGCTTCACATTCGGGTTTGGGTGCTGTGTTGATGCAGGATAAGAATGTCATAGCTTATGTATCGCGGCAGCTGAAGGTGCATGAGAGAAAATACCCAACGCATGACTTGGAGTTGGCAGCGGTAGTGTTTGCTCTCAAGATCTGGCGGCATTACCTTTATAGTGTCAAGTGTGAGGTGCTTACTGACCATTGTAGTCTACAACATGTATTCACTCAAAAGGACCTGAATCTGAGACAACGAAGGTGGATGGAGTTACTCAAGGACTATGATGTTACCATTCAGTATCATCCGGGTAAGGCTAACGTGGTGGCAGATGCATTAAGACAGAAGACGATGAGTATGGGTAGTCTAGCTTTCTTGGGTGTGTCCAAGCGACCTTTGATCAATGAGATTCATACCTTGGAGCCTAAGTTCATGGACTGGGGCATATAAGAGAAAGGTGGGGGTGTTAGCCAACATTGAGGTTAGGCCCACATTCATTGAGTAGATCAAGGCCAAATAGTTTGAGGATGAGAGTTTGAATGAGCTCAGAAAGAAGAAAATGTCTGTAAAGGCACAAGATGTGGATGTTGATATGGGTGGTGGACTCTGTTTTAAGGAAAGAATTTGTGTTCCCAGAGTGGATGACTTGATTCAGAAGATGTTGACAGAATCCCATGGTTCGCGGTATTCCATTCATTCGGGTGTGACCAAGATGTATCGAGATTTGAAACGACTTTATTGGTGGCCTGGTATAAAGAAAGACATAGCTGAGTTTGTGGCTAAGTGCCAACACTGTCAGCAGGTAAAGTATGAGCACCAAAGGCCTGTAGGTTTGCTTCAGCGACTATCAATCCCTGAATGGAAGTAGGAAATAATAGCTATGGATTTAGTGGTTGGTCTTCCCAAAACCTTAGGGAAGTTTGACTCCATTTGGGTGGTGGTTGACAGACTAACTAAGTCAGCCACTTCATTCCGGTCAGAGTAGACTATAATGCTTAGTAGTTGGCTAATGTTTATGTGCAGGAGATAGTGAGGCTGCATGGGGTGCTCCTTTCTATTATCTCAGACCGTGGTACACAGTTCACATCCAAGTTTTGGGGAATAGTGCATGAGGAGTTGTGCACTCAACTCACTTTTAGCACAACCTTCCATTTGCAGACGGACGGGCAGTCATAGAGAACTATTCAAGTGTTATAGGACATGTTGAGGGCATGCATGATTGACTTTGGAGGGAATTGGGATAAGTTCCTACCTTTGTGTTAGTTCTCCTATAATAACAGCTACCACTCCAGCATTGACATGGCACCGTTCAAGGCACTCTATGGGAGGGGGTATAGATCACCCATAGGGTGGTTTGAGGCTGGAGATGTGAAACCTTTGGGGGTTGATTTGGTGAAAGATGCTCAGGATAAGGTGAGAAGAATCCAAGCAAACTTCTAGCAGCCTAGAGTCGACATAGAAAGTATGCAGATCGTAAGGTAAGGGATATGACATTTCAGGCTGGTGAGCAAGTTCTTCTAAAATTGTCACCAATAAAGGGATTGATGAGATTCGGCAAGAAGGGCAAGCTTAGTCCTCGATACATCGGGCCATTTGAGATTCTTGACTATGTAGGGCCAGTGGCTTATAGGTTGGCTTTATTGCCTAGCCTATCTGGAGTTTATTTAGTGTTTCATGTGTCCATGTTGAAGAAGTATCATGGGGACGAAGATTACATCATAAAATAAGACTCAATTTTGTTAGACAAAGACCTTCAGTATAAGGAAAAACCGATTGCAATTCTTGATTGCGATGTCTGGAAGGTGAGGACTAAGGAGATAAAGTCCGTGAAAGTTCAATGAAAGCATCGTCAAGTTTAGGAAGCTACCTGGGAAACTGAGAAGGACATGTGAGACAAGTATCCCAGTTATTCGACGATTCATGTACTACTCTACTCTTGCCTTAGCCAGTTCACCTAGTTTATTACTTGGGGATGAGTGATGGGTAAATCGATATCTATTGTAATGACATATTCCGGTCGTTATGGAAAAGCCAATGGGGAAGGAATTTGGGCCAGAAAACTTCTGAGTAGTAATTTGGAAATTTCTAGCCTAGGCCAGACTTGGACGAAATCTGAATCAAGTGAGATCTAGGGAAATTTGGTAATGGATGGGGATTTAATTATGAGTTTGATCACGTGAGTGGATAGAAAATACTTTAAGGAGCTTGTACGGCTTTACGAAATTGAATTCGAGGTAGTTTTAGAAGGTCAAGGTTTGAAGGTGTGTTACAAAATAGGAGCTTGGAACTCAAATTTCAAGTTTCTGTCTTCGTGCAAGTCGTCGGGGTGGGGTTAATTCCGCTAGGGCGGGGCCGCTATGGTGGGATGGGGCCCACTGTGGTGGGCCTGTCGTGACTTAAACTGAGGAAAAATCTTAAAAACGTTATTTTATACAAAACCTCATTTTAAGATCTAAGAGGCGACCTATGGCAGTTTCTCATAAAATTCAAGCAAATTCTCACTTCAAAGGTAATTAATTACTCCCCTAATCCGTATTTCGATTCTTAGAACTTAGAATCTCTATAAATTATCGTTAGGGGAGGGTTTTGGCCTGAAGTTAATGGTGGGAAAAGCCATAGTTGAGCATTAGGATCATAGGTTTGGCCTTGGGTTGATATTTTGATATAATCCAGGTAAATTAGGCCTTGTTTATTGATCCTTGCATTAATTAATTGTTTTAGACCAAGAACAAGCTGCAAGACTCCGGAAAGGGAAGGCTCAAGTAACTTAGGAGTATTCAGGCTTGGTTTCTAGGTAGGCGATGGTTCGACTTCCCATTGTATTATATATGCTTGTTAATTAATCCATTGTATGTATGCATGTATGTGAATAGGGAAACATGAATCGAATCTAAGGAAATGATTAAGTATGAACAATTACATGCCATGAACTTGTTACTTGACTGTGTGACTATGTGCACTATTCATTATGCGTGTAATTGTGGTTGTGGTTGTGCTGACTGGACCGGGTGTCAAGTTTCGACACATATATTAGACTGGGTGTCATGTTTCGACATATATATTAGACTGGGTGTCACGTTTTGACGCATATATTGGACCGGGTGTCATGTTCCGAAACATATATATATTGGATCGGGTGTCAAGTTTCGACACACTAACAATTTGGGTGTGGGTTTTGAGAGAACAACTGGTGATTATTACATTCAAATTTACGTGTCATTGGTATTGTGAAATTGTATGTTGCTCCTAAAATGATAATTGAATTATGCATTCTGCATTTCTGTGTTTACTGTGTTGTAATTACTTGCTTATATTTCGCTTACTAGAGTAGCCGCGTGATCCTACCAGTACACCGTGGTTTCGTGTACTGATACTACACTTGTTTTATGTTTGTTGAGTATAGGACATCTTCAGGTGGCTACTGACAAACCCCAGTTAGGATATCATTGACTGAGACTGGATTTGAGGGTGAGCTAGTTCTTTCAGGTTTCCAATGATCCATCCCTAGTTTAGTCCATTCTTTTCGTACTAAGACTACATATTTAGACATTTACTTATATTTAGTTTTCGTGGTTGCACCCCCTTTTCTTAGACTTGTTGATTAGTAGAGTTTTGGTGCAATGACTTTCAGGTCCAGGGGTTGAATTTCCGCGAGGGTCATGCTTGGTTTTTTTGTTAAACTTTCAGAGTTTTTGGGAACTCCTTATTTAATTCATCATTTAAACCTGCTTCCTTATCTTTAAATGGTTTAGTTTCTTTACGTGGCTTAGTTAGGTTGTGGTAGTGGTTCTCCTGCCGGAGGGTTAGTATGGGTGCTAATCACGGCGGTGTGGGTCGTTACAAAGGGTGAAATAACTTTCATTCCTTCAAGAGCTTAGTCCTTTCAACTTTGGGAAGTGCCTTCCACTCCATTTACTGATAGCTTGTTGTTGCTTCCATTGCTGATAGCTTACTGTTTCTATTTGATTTATAATGATTGTTTGATTCTCTTTGCTTATGAGTTTTGCTTATAATGACTGTTTGTAATGTGATTATTGATTAAAATTGTTAACTAACTTTGAGTATGCACAAGTAAATACTTAAGCTTTTATAAAATTGAAGAAATAGACACACACGACCTATGTGACATCCTACATGACAATTTGCATCTTATGTGGTATTTTGTGTGTATTATGTCATATAGGACTCATGTGTCTACTTTATATAAATTTAAGTGGCTACTTCTGTAAACCCAAAGTTAGAGTGCATAAATGTAAAATGAGGTCAAGTTAAATGACACATTTATGTATTATGTCATTATTTTAAGTAGCTACTTTTGTCTATTAATTTAGTTTTGATTTTGCTATTATTTTTTTGTATCAAATATTCTAGAGTAATTAAATGATTTAGAAAAAATAAACTACCATACTTGAATTTTCTGGTATTTCAGTCCTTTCAGGCAAAGTATAAGTAAATTTCGATCATGATTATATAAAACAAAAAGTTGTTAACTGATGAGTCTATATATCTTACTTTTAGTTGTATAGTTAAGTCTAATTGCTTCCCAATTTTTACCAAATGTGTCCATGGGAAAGCTATCAACTGTACTAAAAAAGCAAATTAACTACTAAAGTGTATTCCCTGATAATCATGTTATTTGTTTTGTCTTGGTTGAATGTGTTGGAAAATTTCTCAATTACTATACTAGATAACTCTAAGTCTCAATCGCGATGCAAAAACAAATATAAGATCAAAATATGAGGAGTTGTTTACTTGTAAACATCTAACTCAGCCTCAAAAGTTCCCTTATGAAGTGAGAACTGTACGGAACTACATAAATGAGACAACTCATTCTGCCAGCTAATGTGAGACTCTAACAAAACCCTCTCTCCCTCCATAACCAATGCCCAATCTTGATATCTGGACCATGAATAACATAATATGGGAGGCCAACACGGGAGAAACCAAAAATCGGATGAGTTTGACTTTAATACGAAGTAAAACAAATTACTGTAAGAGGTATATCCAATACTGTAAAGAAAATAAAGGCAATGCCAGTAAGAGAAACCATAGAGAGGACAAGGCATGTTATCTACAACAACGTGTTAAAGGATCATGCTACAACCCCTTTACTAAAGGAGCCATCTTATGCTAAGAGGTGTTAAATGGCATTTTATAATCGAAAAAATATACTACTACTGTTTAGCAAGTTCAGAATACTAGTTTTATGTATATATTATATGTTGATTCTCTTAATTATTTTCTTTGTGTCTATTATTTTTTATTGTGATGCTCTTTAGTAATTTGACTCCACCGTTTGCGGTGTAAGAAATTCTTGTCAATGCTACTAAATATATTAAACTTGGCAGATAACTCCCTTTATTTTTAGGTGGAAGAAGCACAATGTCTCTTCTTATATTTTACAAAATAGTGCACTGGATTATTTTGTGTCACATCCAGCATCTTTTGGATTGCCAAAAAAGATGTGGATTGTCCAAGGAGAAGGGCTGATTCCATAAGAAAAGCTCTAGGTCCTCCAGTTATAAGCAATCCTATAAGAATTATACGGAGTATACCAAATATTTTTTTCTATATTTTTTTTTTCATTTCTAGGTTGATTTAGTGGAGTATACCAAATATTTTTTTTACATCTCTCTCTCTTAGTTTTGAATACAATACTACACTTGCCAAGCAAGAGTTTTATTTCCTTTAAAAGTAGCACCGTGAATTCTGCTTTAATTATAGTTTTCTCTTAGTGAGTACACCTTTTGGTTTATGCTAATGACATGCACGAAGAGTATGGGGCATATTACGTTCAAACAACATCCCCTTAAGACAGACGATTTACCTTTTGTATTTTATGGATAACACATTATTTATTGGACTAGCATCAAACTGTAACACCTTGGATTCGAAAAGGGCAAAGTAACAATTATAAGGAGTTGCAGGTGCCAGCCGACAGAGGCCACCCATGGCCCATGGATGGGACCACAGACCGTAGTTGTGGTCCAGGGTTGGTCAACCCAACTTCAGGCAGGAGGTCCAGAACTACGGCCTGACCAACAAATCGTCGGTCAGACCACGGTCCGTGGTCAAGGGTCCGTAGGTCAGGACCCCTAAAACCAACTTTCTGACCATGGACGACGGCCGTGCAGGACAGACCATCGTTTAATCTACTGTCCGTCGATAGGGGTCCGTAGGTTGTGCCTGTCAGTTAAGTTTTAGGAGTAGTTAAGTCTTTTTCTAATTATTTTATTCCTATACTACGTCGTTTTACCCTTCAGTAAGAACCCTATATAAGTGATTCCAACCCTAAAATTAGTTCATTCTTTTCAAATTCACCAAGAAGAACAACTCTCAAATATTTCTCTCGCTAGAAAGCTTGAAGAAGAAGGATTCAACCTAGGGTTTCAAGTCAAGTCTCAATTCCTCCATTGAAGATAAGAAATTGACTTCAAGGTATGATAGTTTTCATCCATGGATTCCTTTCAATCACAGAGTTCCTGAATTCTCCTATTTTCAAAGTTATAAATCTCCAATTGAATTAGGGTTTTCTTCAATAGTCATGGGTTCTCTTGATTATTGATTTAAATGATTGAATTATGATCTCTTATACATGAATTGATGAAATACTATGATTTTATGATGATTCCCTTATGAACCCACGTAATCCCCATGTTTTGCATGTTATGATCATATGATGTTGGATTTTGATTATGAAGGAAGAGCTTTATGAAATCAAGCATGTATTGGTTGAATTACATGAATTTATGATGAAATCCATATCTAACCCATGTTATTAAATGATGATGAGTGAAAGTGGGTTTTGAACCTTGAAAGGTAAATTATGGATTATACATGTGCTTATGAAATCTATGCAAATGTTTTAAGGATGCTTTGAGAGTAAAGTATCAATGATGATGTTATTGTTGTTTTGTTGAAAGGATTTTTCTCATATACACATGAAAGCATGATGTGAAAGGTTTTCTCACATAATAAAGGGTTCTAAGGTAGAAATGTCTTCTCACCTAATTGAATCAAAAGGTTAAGAGCTATCCTAATGAAACCTAGCTTGGATTGATTTTGAATGATACCTTTCCATGGATGACTTATGACCTAGCTTGGATTGACAAGATGATATGCCCTTCCATGGATAATAAGAACAATTAAGAAATGACTATGCTGTGGGATTTATGCTTAGCTCCGAGAGAATATTGAGATGGAAGCTCTCCCGTTAGTAGATGCCGAGTTTCTAGAAGCAATCTTTTTATCCCTTACCTATGTGCCCCCATAGGATGATTGTCTAGATAGACATTAGCTAGTGGATCTACCTAATCTAGAAGTTCACGGTCCTTACCTTGGCAAGTAGGACAATCCTTTTAGGTGTGGTAGACACCGGGGATCATGTTATAGCTCACATGGTCTCTATGTCGGTTAAGGCTACTTCCCACAATAATAATGAATTAAGGTTACTTCAAGAAGTATTGCATATGTGTTCAAAGGGTTGAAATTATTTTAGCTTGCATTGACCATGTTTTATGACTTATGTTTTCTAACCCTTTTATATCATGTTTTAGCTTGGTCAATTGCATGTCATGAAATGTCCCCTCTAGCATGATTTAAATATTTTATGCATAGATATCATACTTGGTACATTATTTTGTACTAACGCATACTCTTGCCTATATTTCCCCAAAGGTAGGGTCTGATAGTCAAGTTTCTCAATTTTGTGGCTAGTGGTTGGTTGCGAGGTTCCTGAACTTTGGTGAGTCCTTCGGCTTCGAGGATGGAGTTTTATTTTTTCAGTTTTGTTTCATATTTCCAATTTTTGGACATGATGTATAGGCTAGGCCTAATTTCATTCTATTTTATTAGATGTCTATTGAGACAAGTGGTTTAGACTTCTGCTTTACTTCTATAAAACTATTCGACTTGAAATGTTATATTTACTTCCTTTGTTGTATTTCTTATGTTATGAATGTTAAGAAGCTTGTATGGGGTCTCTCGGGGTCCTATACACCATGTTACATCTAGAGGGTACCCCTGGGTTGTGACTAACTTGGTAATTAGAGCACAAGGTCTAGAATGGTCCTAGGATGTCTCATAAGCCACATCCAGTAGAGTTTTGTTCATGAGTGTGAAGCGCGCCACATTTATGAATGAGAGGCTATAAGATGATTAGAAAACTCCACTTCTTTCATTACTCTAAAAGTCGTGCGACAGAGTTCAATTCTATAATGTCTCTCTCTTAATCCTTATTAGATGCTCTACAAGATTTGGCTACTTGAAGAGTTTATGTTACAAGGAATGTGAGGGAGAATGCGACACAAGAAGCTCCTCCCCAAGCTCCTCAAGTTTCGGTCGATCCTGTGGCCGAGCAACTGACTAATGCAGAGTTTAGGGTTGTTTTTCAAGTGTTGGCTCAAGCCTTGTCGGCCCAAGCCAATAGGGAGGTTGCGGTTTCCGTGAACCTAAATGTTGGTACGACGACTTCTAGAGTGAGGGACTTCACTAAGATGAATCCTCCAGAGTTTCATGGTTATAAGGTTGAGGAAGATCCTCAAGAGTTCAATGATGAAGTCTACAAGGTGTTGATGATCATGGGAGTGATGCTGGTGGAAGAAGAGGAGTTGGCCACTTATCAACTTAAGGGTGTGGCTCAAATATGGTACAACCAATGGAAAGAAAGGAGACCGAAAGATACGGGTCCTATTGATTGGGAGAAGTCTAAGGACACTTTTCTTGATAGGTTCTTTCCCTTTGAGATGAGGGAAGAAAAGGTGCTTGAGTTTATCAACCTTCTTCAAGGAAGTATGAGTGTAAATGAATATTCTTTGAAGTTCACACAATTGTCTAAATATGCTCCAATAATGGTTACCGATCCTAGGGAAATAATGAGTAAGTTCATTTTGGGTGTGTTCGAAATTGTGGTGAAAGAGTGTCGTACCGCCGTGCTCATTAATGACATGGACAACTCTTGTGTCATGGTTCATTCTCAACAGATCGAAGAGGAAACACTTAAGGAAAATTCTAGGTAGACAAAGAGGTCTAAAACCGGTGATGGTAATTTCTCTCATGCAAGGTCCAAGGGACATGGTCGTCCTACGTTTCGACAAAACTTTTCCGGTCAAGGTTCCTCCAATGCTCCTCCTAAGTTTAATAAAGATAGGGTGTCTAACCCTAAGCCTCAAGGCGGGAATGGTAGTGGATATTGATTGCCTATGTGTACTTGTACTAAGTGTGGAAACAAGCACGAGGGTAAGTGCCTAGCCGACACGGATGGTTACTTCAGTTGTAATAAAAGTGGTCATAAAATAAGGAATCGCCCGATGCTTATGGCTAAATGAAGAGAGGGCAAGGAAGCTCCTCCTAGTGGTTCGGGTTCCAATGCTCCTAAGCAAAACTGATTCTATGCACTTTAGACTCGTGGGCAACAAAAGGGTTACCGATATGTTGAAAGTTTTCCAACTTGATGTTTATGCTTTACTTGATCCCGGTACTACCTTGTCTTTTGTGACGCCATATGTGGCTATGAGGTTTGATATTCTTCCGAATGTTTTGTTAGATCCTTTTTCTATATTGTTAGATCCTTTTTCTATCTTTACTCTAGTTGGTGATTCTATTGTGGCTAAGTGGGTCTATAGAAGGTGTCCCGTTTCCTTGTCCCATATAGTTGCTCTTGTTGATTTGGTAGAGCTTGATACGCTAGATTTTGATGTTATCTTTGATATGGATTGGATGCACTTATGTTATGCTTCTATCGATTGTAGAACTCGTGTAGTCAAGTTTTAGTTCCCGAATGAGCCTGTCCTAGAGTGGAAATGGGGAAATTCAATGCCTAAGAGTCAGTTTTTCTCTTGTCTTAAAGGTAGAAAGATGATTTCTAAGGGTTGCATTTACCATCTAGTTAGGGTGAGGGATATGGATTTTGAAACCCTTACTGTTGAATTAGTCCCCATTGTTAATGAGTTTCTGGAAGTGTTCCCAAATGATTTACCCAATATTCCTTACGAGAGGGAAATAGTCTTCGATATTGATCTTCTCCCAGATATGCAATCTATTTCTATTCCTGCTTATCGTATGGCTCCGGTAGAATTAAAAGAGTTGAAAGAAGAATTGAAAGATTTGTTGGATAACAGTTTCATCCGACCGATCATCTCTCCATGGGCAACTCCAGTTTTGTTTGTTAGAAAGAAAGATGGTTCTCTTCATATGTGTATTGACTTTCGTCAGTTGAACAAAGTGACCATTAAGAATAAGTATCCTCTTCCAAGGATAGATGATTTGTTTGACCAACTTCAAAGAGCAAGTTATTTCTCTAAGATTGACCTTCCGTCGGGTTATCACCAATTGAGGGTGAAATAAGATGATATTCCAAAGATGGATTTTTGAACTATGTAAAGTCAATATGAGTTTTTGGTAACGTCATTTGGGTTGACTAATGCTCCGGCGACGTTTATAGACTTGATGAATAGAGTGTTTAGACAATACCTTGACATGTTTGTGATTGTGTTCATTGATGATATAAAGATCTACTCGAGAAGTGAGGATGAGCATGTTTATCATTTGAGGATTGTGTTGCAAGTTCTCAAGGAACAACAACTCTTTGCCAAGTTTAGCAAATGCGAGTTTTGGTTAACGTCCGTAGCGTTTCCTTGTCACATTGTTTCAAGTAAGGGCATTGATGTAGATCCTAAGAAGACAGATGTGATCAAGAGTTGGCCAAGACCTCTATCCCCTTCGGATATTAGAAGTTTCTTGGGTTTAGCCAGTTACTATAAAAGGTTTGTTGAGGGATTCTCTTCGATCATCTCTCCTTTGATGGGTTTGACTCGAAAGAAGGCCAAGTTCATATGGTCCAAAGCGAGTGAGAAGAGTTTCCAAAAGTTGAAGAATAGACTTACTTCCGCCTCGGTGTTGACTTTACCGGAAGGGACCGATGGCTTTGTGGTTTATTGTGATGCCTCGAGAATTGGGCTAGGGTGTGTGCTTATGCTTCAAGGCAATTTAAGATTCATGAGAGAATTATCCTACCCATGACCTCGAACTAGCGGCAGTTGTTTGTGCCTTAAAGATTTAGAAGCATTATTTGTATGGTGTTCCTGTAGATGTGTTTACTGACCACAAGAGTTTGCAATATGTGTTTAATCAGAACAATCAAAATATTCGCCCAAGAAGGTGGCTTGAGTTATTGAAAGATTATGATATGTGTGTTATCTATCATCCCGGAAAGGTAAATGTGGTGGCAGATACTCTTAGTGGGTTATCCATGGGTAGTGTTGCTCATATTGAAGAAAGTAAGAAAGAGTTGGTTCGAGATGCTCATAGATTGGCTCGATTAGGTGTTCAGTTAGTGGACTCCACCAAGTAGGGGTGGAAAATGAGTGGATTTGATCGGATTTGGATAGATTGAGTTAAAATGGATTGGATCACAATCCACCCATATAAAATATGCGTAAAAATGGATTTGGTCAAATATGGTTTGGGTAAAATGGTTGTAACCCACTTTAATCTCTTAAAGCCAAAAATATTAAATCAAAGCAAATTTATTAATAGCTCAACCTATACCATCCCACCCTACCCCTACAACCCTACCCATGTACCCCTCCCCCCCAAAAAATAATAATTTAAAAAGACTTTTTGTTGAAAAATAATTGGCAACCCCTACCCTTACCCCCACCTACCCCCACCTACCCCCACCTACCCCCACCCCCAATAAAAAATTTTAAAAATACCTTTTTTCGAAAAAATAAAAATTTAATTTTTTTAAAAATATATTTTTTGCCAACCCTACCCCTGTACCCCCACTCCCACCACCTCCCCCCACCCTAAAAAAATAATTTAAATGACTTTTTGAAAAAAAAAATATTGGCAACCCCTACCCTCAACCCACACCCCCACCTATCCCCATTTTTAAAAACTTTTTTGAAAAATATTTTTTTACCAACCCTACCCCCCCCACCCCCCACCCTTGGACACTTCTCACCCACACCCAAAAGAGTTTTATAAAAATTTCCAATTTTTTTTTTCCCCCACCACCACATCCACCCCCACTACACCCCAACCCCCAATATTTTTATATTTATTTTCAAAAATAAATAGTGCAATTAGGGATTTTTATGATAAGAGGGTGATATATGGGTATATATGGATTGCCACACCTACTACCAAGGGTGATGTTATGGTTCACAACGGCTGGGAATCGTCTTTTGTGGCGGATGTGAAAGCCAAAGAAGGTGTTGATCCAATTTTGGTTGAACTAAAGGAAGCGGTGCTTAAGAAATCCGTTGAGGCTTTCTCCCACGGGGGAGATGGTGTCCTTAGATATTAAGGTTGTTTGTGTGTTCCAAATGTTGATGACTTGAGAGAACAAATCTTGCCAGAAGCCTATAGTTCGCGATATTCTATTCACCCGGGAGCCACCAAGATGTACCGTGATTTACGGGGGTTTTATTGGTGAAATGGGATGAAGAAGGATATTGCAAAATATGTGACCAAGTGTCCTAATTTTCAACAAGTGAAAGTTGAGCATCAAAAACCGGGAGGTTTATCCCAGGACATTAGTATTCCTACTTGGAAGTGGGAAGATGTGAATATGGACTTCATTGTTGGGTTGCCTAGCACCTGGCCACAACATGACTCGATTTGGATTATAGTAGATCAGATGACGAAAATAACTCATTTTATTCCCATCAAGGTTTCCTATTCGGCGGTCGAATATGCCAAGTTGTACTTGAGAGAAATGGTAAAGTTACACAGAGTGCCTTTGTCCACTATTTCCGATCGTCGCACCCAATTCACTTCTCAGTTTTTGAAGTTTTTAAAAAAGAGTCTTGGTACTCGTGTTAAGCTTAGTACGGTCTTTCATCCCCAAACCGATAGGCAAGCAGAGTTTACTATCCAAACATTGTAAGAAATGTTGAGAGCTTGTGTGATTGATTTTAAGGGTAATTGGGATGACAATTTGCCATTGATGGAGTTTGCTTATAACACTAGCTATCACTCGAGTATTGACATGGCTCCATTTGAGGCATTATATGGTAGGAGGTGAACATCTCCCATAGGTTAGTTTGAGGTGGGTGAAGTTGCCCTAATAGGTCCTGAGTTGGTACATAATGTCATAGAGAAAGTTTGACTTATTAGAGAAGGGTTGAAAATGATTCAAAGTCAGCAAAATTCATATGTTGATGTAAGAAGAAAAGATATTGAGTTTGATGTTCATGATTGGTTTATTTGAAAATTACACCCATGAAGGGAGTAATAAGGTTTGGTAAGAAAGGGAAGCTTAGTCCTCGTTATGAAGGACCATATCAGATTTTGAGACGTGTTAGTAAGGTTCCTTATGAACTAGATTAGCCTAACGAGTTGGCATCGGTGCATCCGATTTTCCATATCTCTATGTTGTAGAAATGTGTTGGTGATCCAACATCCATAGTTCCTGTCACTCCCCGAGGCTACCCCCTTGATGTAACAAAGTACCTAGGATCACGAGTGTAACGACCCGAACCGTTGTTATTTAGGGATGGAAAAATGTCCGGAGAACTAGGCCCCTCATCCCGCCAGAGCGGGACAATATCGCTAGGGCGGCGGTGCTCCAGTGGGACAAGGAGCGCCAAAGCAGGTTGGTCGGGAAAGAATGCGAAGTATTATTTTCTCCTTTTTCCCAAAATACCAATAAAAAGGTAAAGATCACCCCAGAAACCCTCAAAAGGCTACTTTAGGCTTGGAAATGAAGGAGAAATAGATTCTAACAAAAGGATGTCGATAGCTTGCGGATTTCCGATCAAAATCCACCGTCTCATCGTCCTAAAGCTAGGATTGGAGCTACAATCTCTTTGCGACTTCTTGGAGCCCAGGTAGGCTAGGTTTATTAATTGATTAGTCTTAAATCCATGTTCACTGTGTAGTATATTGTTAATTGGTGGTAGAATTCATGCGTAGGCCTCGTGCATCGAATAAGGGATGGTTATACATGTATCCCTAGTTGTTACATAAGATGTGTACCATAGGATGAAGCTTCGTCCTGTGAGCTAGAGGTAGGTGATGTTTTGATTCTTGTTTATGTGATACATGTTGTATAATGGCTTCATTGTATGCATGTGTCTTTATGAATAAAGAATAATGAATTGAACTTAGTGAAATGACTAAGTATGAATAATTACAGGCCAGGAACCGGTTGCGAACTAAATCTAATAGATGATTAGATATGAACCACTACATGCCATGAACCTAATATTTGATTATATGACTATGAGTAATGTCATTATGGGTGTGATTGCGATTGTGGTTGTGCTGATTGGATCGGGTGCCACGTTACGACACATACATTGGATCGGGTGTCACGTTCTGACATATATATTGGATCGGGTGACACATTTGGACACATACATTGGATCGGGTGTCCCGTTCCGACACATATACTGGATTGGGTGTCACGTTTCGACACACTAAAAGTTTGGGTGTGGGTTCCATGAAAGAACCATTGGTGATTACTATGTTCATATCTACCTGTCATGGATGTTGGGAATTAGTATGGTGTTCTTGAATGAAATCTAAATTGTGCACTCTGTATATATATGTGTGTTTACCATGTCGTGTTTACTTGTTATATACCTTGTTACTACATGAAATGCGAATGGTTAGGCCCAATCGAGATGTGGTATGGTAAGTGGAGACTGAGGTTCCAAGTGTCACTATGTATTACTTTAGAGAGGTTGTATGTGTCCTTAAAAGTTGAGAACTAGGGAGGTGTTTGGGTCATATATGTTAAGTGGCTAGGTCTTACCTTGGAAGGGGATTTGTATAGAAACGGTTAACGAGCCTTGATAGGATGTACTATGAAAGTGTATGTCGTGAGTGGTTAGCTGGGTTGGTAGTGGTTACCTCCAAAAATTCCTCTAAGTGATAGAATGGTTAAGCTATGATCGAGAACGGAGCGAGTAAGGGGCTGGCGTAAAATGTACTAGTAAATGTTAAAGTATCTGGGAATGGTAAGGGCAGAAAGATATAAAGGTGGAGGAATGAACAATCTTATTGCTTGTTTCCTGCTAGTCAAATTCTTATATTATGCAGTGGGTATCGGGTAGAACGATGATGTCTACCAGTTCCTTTGGTTGTACAGATACTACTCTTGTTATGCCTTTTTGGCACAGTCTCGTTGCAGGGTCAGTGATGTTTCGTAGATGAAGATAAGGCAATCTCCAACAACTTATATTTTTCTTTCCATGTGGTGGGAGGTGCGTCATTTGTTATTATGTTAAACCTTGTAATCTTAGAAGCTCTTGTACCTATTTAGACTAGATCCCTGGGAGTTAAATACATTACAAGTTAACTTTGAGTCGATTAAAACACTTATTTTATAAAACATTACAGGGATTTACTTTTTTCTACAGTTTTCTTAATTTTCTGTATTTTTAAAATGTTTGGGAATCGAGGGTTCTTCTACTTAAGTGTTAGAGTAGGTGCCTGCATGGCCTGGTGAAAGGTATATTTACTTGGATGCTATGATATGATTATGTGCACAACATTGCTTGTCTGGATTTGGATGTGTGCAATATGCTAGCCTAAACGTTTGAAACTCTGTGATTTGTAATTGCTTGAGCTTCGGGAACTTGTTGTCGGAAAGAGAGTCATCACTGGGTTAGGTGTATGGGTCTAGATAAACTACAATGTGATTCGTAGATGAAATCTGGACATGTGTTGCGACCGACTATAATAGTGAGAGTGTATGGGCGTATTCGAGGGATGTGCATGTTTGTGGTGTTGAATTGATTGGAAGGGGTTCTGGAGTGTGTACCATTGGGTTGACTCGGGGTAGACAATGACTATCCTAGCTAAGAGGATCATCCTAATTGCTTAGTTATAGCCTGAGAATCAATGAAAAACTCTAGAAATGGGAAGAATCCCAGGAATTGTTAACTTGGGGACTGTTTCCGTCGGAACTGCTGGGGCAGGATTATTCCCGCTAGGGCGAGACCGCCAGAGCGTAACAGAGCGAGACAGAATCTCAGCCCTATCTCCCCTTTTTTTCCCTAGTAACTCATATGGACCCTGAATCGTACATGTGATAAATCCCTACAATGCAACCAGTACTCAACAATAGAGTTGTAAGTTATAATCCTTAGCATTTAACTATTAGCTGTGCAAAACAGCCAAAAACCAGCATCCATGCACTTACAAAATGTAAGGAAATACAAGGAGAAAATAAAGTATTGTTCATGACATGCCCGAAAACAAAATCAGGGTCCTTGGAAATGGGATGTATCGCTCTCCGAGTCTGGGTCATCTGGGGTATCACGCCAGACCAGGCCTCATTCAACCAAGTGAAGTCCGTGTAGTCTCTCGGCTCGAGTCGGGGAATCTCCCTCTGGGGGAACATAAGAAAAGATTACCTTAATGGTCTTCCATATTCAGGCCATTAGACAATCACTCTCTATACTCTTCCTCTGCTCATGCCGCAACTAGCGGTGGAGCATCTCAACCTCGAGGGCAGATGAGGGTGAAACTAAAGTGGCGCTAGCATAGGAGCTTCCCAATCTCCTTCGGATGGCCTCCAGGTCCTACTCCACATAGGCACCTGATAGTGGGGGTTGGGACTGGGTAGGGAGAGTGTCGCCGCCCTCATCATCTTTCCCTCCTTCGTCATCCACCTTGGCAGCCACTTGACTGCTACTGGCCCTATTAATCTTTCTCCTCTTACTTTCGGAGGTGGAAGCCTACCTATTCAAAAGAGGGTGAAAAAGGGGATCCATGGGAAGTACCTCATCAGTGTCCAAGAGTGGCACCCCCGCCCGCTTGCACATCACGGTAACCACTCTAGGCAGGAAGAATGCCCTCTTGTTACCCCGGTAGAACACCTTTCATTCTGAAATGATCTGCATGCTCACGTTTAGTCTGATCCCCTGTATAGCACAAGCCACCACTAGAGCCCTGGGGAAGGTCACATTGGTACCGTTGCCCGACAGGCGGATCCTCCTGGAAACCAAGTGCAACAACCTCTTGGCTTCTAGTGACCAATGAGTACTGGTGATTCCCTCAATGGTAGCCTAATAGACTCGGTCCTTGTGCACAAGCGCAACTAGTTTATCCTTCAGCCAGCTCAAATCCTTCTCCCACAGTTTAGCCTTGTACTCTGTGTTGGAGACCTCTAGCATCTCGAGCATCTCGTTGATGAAATAAGTGCTCAGGGGGATGTAAACTCCCCGGATGCATATGGTAGGGTCAGAGTCATCCCAACGAACAGTAGGAAGAATGGCATAAAATTCCCTCACCCAGCCAGAGCGAGCAATATGGGGAGCCTCTGTCAGTGGACTCCAACCAAACTCCATTAGCCGGGAATGGAAAGCGAGCTCTTTCTCCTCTAGGCCCAGCAGGTGAAAACCCCTCTCACAACAGAACTTGGTGTTTCGATGATCGTGGTGCCTTTCCCAACTTGCAGCATTGACAAATCGAATGAAATGTAGATTATCCTCGTTAAAATCAGCCAAGCCTGCAAAATTTATGAAAGGTACATGTTAGAAACTCTATGGGGTTAGGCAATATCTGGATAAGGAGAAAAAGAGAATTTTCTATTCTTAAAGTGGCAAGAGGTCACTGTTTCCCCAGGTCCTGCCAGAGCGTGCAGAATCCCGCTACAGTGGGATGAAGAAGGCCGCTACACTAGGATGGAGGCCGCTCTAGCGACCTTCATCTGGGACAAACTTCAGTGCGATCATGGCTCCCTTCGCCTCAAAAACCTCATTTTAACAGGTTTTAGATCAGATCAGAGTCTATAAAGTAACCTAGAAGCTAAATATGCAATTATTCTAGCAAAACCCCAAAATGATGTCCGAATCTGAATTTTACACCAAGAAACTTTTCAACTTCCCCCCACCCCTTTTGGAACTGTTTCGACTGGATTTTTACAAAATCCTTATGCTCAGAATATTTTAGAGACGTTGTGAACGTAAATGAAGTATCCATGCCACATTTTTCTAGCAAATCAAGCAACTTATTTTCAATTAAAAAAGAAACTACCCTAAGGCCTTTCTAATCAGTCGATTATCATCATAAGTAAATATGGAAGTAAATAACGTGAGAAAAAAGAACATTACCTTGAATTTGGAATTTAGAGCAAGGCAATTGAGGGAGAAAGGGAGGAAATGGGGAAACCATTCCCCTTTTCCCCCTTTATTATTTTCGATCTCCCACTACAGTGGAAGGGTCATCGCTACAACAGCCCTACCTCAGCGGGAAGCCTGCCACTCTGGTAGGATCAGACTAGACTAATCAGCGTGTCTCTTCATATTCGTGTGTTGTTTCATTTCCCTATCCGGTCCCTAGAGTAGAGAACCGTTTCGTCCTTATCCCTTCGCTAGTCGTTCGGGGGGATGAACGAGGGGTACATTGGTATCTATTGTAATGACCTGTACCATCATTATTTAGGGAGGGAAAAATATCCAGAGAACTGGGCCCCTCATCCCACCAGAGCGGGACAAGTGCTGCTTGGGCGACGGCGCTCAAGTGGGACTAGGAGCACCAGAGCGGGATGGTTGGGACATTACGTAAATAACACAAAGTCTTATTTTCTTCTTTTTCCCAAAATACAAAAAAAAGAGGCGAAGATCACCCAGAAACCCTCAAAAGGCTGTTGTAGACTTGGGAAGGAAGGAGAAAGAGATTCTAACAAAAAAATGTCGATAACTTGTGGATTTCTAGTCAAATTGCACCGTCTCATTGTCTCGAAGCCACGATTGGAGCTATAATCCCTCTGCAACTGCTTGATGGTAGGCTAGGTTTATTAATTGAGTAGTCTTAAATTCGTGTTCATGGCGTAGTATATTGCTAATTGATGGTAGAATTCATGTGCAGGCCTTCGTACACCGAATAAGGAATGGTTATACATGTATCTCTAGTTGTTACGTAAGATGTGTACCGTATAAGGAAGCTTCAACCTTTAAACTAGGGGTAGGTGATGGTTTGATTCCTGTGTATATGATACACGCAGGATAATGGCTTCATTATATGCATGTGTATATATGAATAGTGAATTATTAATCGAACTGGTGAAACAACTATGTATGAATAATTACAAGCCATGAATCGGTTGCGAAATGAATCTAATGAATGAGTAGGTATGAAACACTACATGCCATAAACCTAATATTTGATTGTATGGCTATGAGTAATGTCAATATCGGTGTGATTACGATTGTGGTTGTGCTGATTGGATCAGGTGTCACGTTCTAGCACATACATTGGATCAGGTGTCACGTTCCGACACATTTATTGGATCGGGTGTCACGTTCTGACACATACATTGGGTCAGATGTCACGTTAGATACATATATTGGATCAGGTGTCACATTCCGACACAATAACAATTTGGGTGTGGGTTCCATGAGAGAACCATTGGTGATTACTATGTTCATATCTACCTGTCATGGAAGTTGGTAATTAGTATGGTGTTCTTGAATGATATCTAAATTGTGCACTCTATATATATGTTTGTTTACGATGTCGTGTTTACTTGTTATATACCTTGTTACTGCATGAACTGCAAATGATCATGCCCAATCGAGATGTGGTATGGTAAGTGGAGACTGAGGTTCCAAGTGTCACTATGTATTACTTTAGAGATGTTATCTGTGTCCTTAAAAGTTGAGAATTGTGAAGGTGTTCGGGTCATAAATGTTAAGTGGCTAGGTTTTAATTTGGAAGGGGATTTGTATTCAAACGGTTAAGAGCCTTGATAGGATGTACTATGAAGTCAAGGGTATGTCGTGAGTGGTTGGCCGGGTTGGTAGTGGTTACAATCGGAAACTCCTCTAAGTGATAGAATGGTTAAGCTATGATCGAGAACAGAGCAAGTAAGGGGTTGGCGTCAAGTGTACTAATATATGTTAAAGTATCCGAGAATGGTAAGGGCAGAAGGATATAAAAGTGGAGCAATGAACGGTCTTATTTCTTCTTTCCTGCTAGTCAAATTATTATATTATGCGGTGGGTATTGGGTAGACCGATGATGCCTACCAGCATGTGTGGTTGTTCTGCTACTATTCTTGCTATGCCTTTTTGGCATAGTTTGGTTGCAGGGTTAGTGATGTTTCGTAGATGAAGATGAAAACAATCTCCAATAGCTTCTATTTCTCTTTACATGTGGTGGGAGCTGTGTCATTTGTTATTATGTTATACTTTGTACTCTTAGAAGCTCTTGTACCTGTTTAGACTAGATCCCTGGGGAGCTAATTACTTCACAAGTTAACTTTGAGTTGTTTAAAACTCTTGTTTTATAAAACATTACATGGATTTACTTTTATCTACAGTTTTCTTAATTTTCTGCATTTTTAGAACATTTGGGAATGAGGGTTCTCCTACTTAGGTGTTAGAGTAGGTGCCCACATGGCCCGGTGGGTTGGGATGTGACAACGAGTGAGCCCAAACTGAAAATCTAAACTGAATGCAGTGACCAAGTACTAATCATGAACATGATATGCTAAACTGAATACTGAAGTATAAACTAAAAATCTGGTCAAATGCACTAAGAGTCTAACTGTGGGAGCTACTATTAACCAACATAAAATGACGTGAGCTAAACGTGGAATTCGATGTATATGCCCGATCGAGAGGACCCAAAATACCTTGCCAGGGGTATAAAGGCATGACTGACATGATCACTAAATCTGATGCCCAACAAAGGGGACTTATACTCCTACGAGGAACGCAGTTTTGGAACTATGAGGGTATGTTAAACCCTAGTCCAACTCGGTGCTAAGTCTACTCCTAACTAAATATGTAAATGATTGAAATGTGATTGAAATACTGATTAACTCAAATTACTGACATGTTATTTGAGAATGCAACATTTATATATTGATTATGTGACATTCAAAATATGGAGCATGATTATCTGGTTAACTGACCTGAAAGGTATAATTCTTGAACTAAGAGAATTTATACAAACTAGGGTTCTGAGTTTCAGACAAGGAATTAAGCAAACTTTCCAAGAAACAAGCTATTTCGATTTAGGATATTACAACAACTAAATCACAACAATTCTTCAAGGTTTTACAAACCCTAGGTCTAAACAAGATATAGAGAATCAAGAAGCTGACTGAATTCTAGGGACCTATTGGGTGAAAGGAACGCACTAGTGAAATCTCACATACCTGGTGAAGAAAACTACGGATAAATTCTTTGATTTCGGGTTGGAACTTGAAGAAAACCTTTTGCGTGTTCTTGAGAGGGCTGGTCGACTTTCCTCTTCTTTTTGCTCTAATTTCGATGAATTTTGGAGAATAGAGGTTTTGGGTAAGTTCTGACTAGATTATCAGGCTTAAACTAAGTAAAACGACATGGTTTAGGTATTAAACGATGTAGTTTAAATACCTAATAAATAGGGGAAGAGACCAAATTGACCCCGAGTTAAAAGCTGACGAGGGCCAACCATGGAGCCACTAATAGACTGTCAAAAGGGCCACGATCCCTCAAGTGGGTCGTGGTTGATCGCTAGAGATTACTGGTTCTAGGTACCCCCAACCATGGTCCACTTCACAGACTGTGTAAAGGACCAAGGACTGTGAAGGCTACAATGGTTCTTCACTTTGGGGTTGGGGTTTACTGGCTCAAGACGACAAACCTGTCCACTGCCCGTGGTTCAAATGCCTGAGCCTTGGTGTCTCAGCCTCACTTCTATGAGCCATCTCACGGCTCGTGTGGGGATCCACAGCCCCTAAAGGGCTCCGTGGTCCACCATTTCTTGGTGGGTGTGAACCACAAGAAGGTCGACGGACTGTGGTTCCTTTCACTATTCGTGAACCCTTCCGTGGTTCACCAAAATTCCTGTTGTTTAGTCTGTCAAGTTTTTGAGGTGTTACAATGTCTCCCCCTTGGGAACATTCATCCTCTAATGAAATCTAAACTAGCTGAGTATGGAGGGAAGGAGCTGCAATTCCTACTGCTAAGTACTAGAAACAGATATCTAATTGAACTAAGTTCCAAGAACATGCAAATATACTGAAATACAAGAACAAACCGAAAGAACAAGATACTGAGACTGAATTTACGCAAGAGTAACTACAAGACTGGAGAGGAACTATTACCTCAAACTGAAACGGAATTGGAAGGAAAGAGGTTATGATACTTGTCCTTCATGGCTGCTTCTGCTTCCCAAGTAGTTCCCTCAACTGACTGTCTCCTCCACAAAACCTTCACTGAAGCAACTTCTTTATTTCTCAACCTACGAACCTAACGGTTAAGAATTTCAACAGGCACTTCTCTATAAGTGAGACTATCCTTCACAACCACACTCTCTAATAGTACTATGAATGCTGGAACACCCACACACTTCTTGAACAAGGAAATGTGAAAGACTAGATGAACCGCTACTAGTTCTGCTTGCAACTCTAACTCATAAGCCACATTACCAACCCTTTTCAGGATTCTGTAAGGACCTACATATCTAGGACCAAGTTTTCTTTTCTTGCCAAATCTCATCACCCCTTCATAGTGACACCTTTAGGAAAACCCAATCATTGATTTCAAACTCTAAGTCTCTTCTCCTCATATCTGCATAGGACTTCTAACGACTCAGACCTATCTTTAGTCTATCTCTGATGAGTTGAACTTTTTCTATAACCTCATGAACCGAATCTGGCCCAATCAATGCTGCTTCACCTACTTCAAACCAACCAATTGGAGACCTGCATCTACGCCATATAGTGTTTGATATAGGCCATCTGAATACTGGAATGAAAGCTATTATTATAAGAAAAATCTATGAAAGGTAGGTGATCATACGAACTCCTCTTGAAATTGATCATGCAAGCTCTCAACATGTCCTCTAAGGTCTAAATGGTACGTTCTGCCTGACCATCCATCTGTGGATGAATGGTTGTACTGAGGTTTACCTAGGTACCAAGACCTTTCTGAAACAATTTCCACAAATGAGTGGTAAACTGAGGACATCTATCTGAGATGATAGACAAGGGAACCCCATGCAACCTGACTATCTCATGGATGTAGAGTTTGGCGTAGTCCTCCACTGAATCTATAGTCTTGACAGCCAAGAAGTTAGTGGACTTAGAAATTCTGTCCACTATCACCCAAATGGAGTCATATTGTCTGTGAGTACGAGGTAAATGCGTAATGAAGTCCACATTTATCACTTCCCACTTCCATGTAGGACTGTTAATATCCTGAGTCAAACCTCCTGGTTTCTGATGTTCTACCTTAACCTATTGACAATTAGGACACTTAGCTAGGCACAAAATCTACTATGTCTCGCTTTATGCCGTTCCACCAAAAGACTTCATGTAGATCACGGTACATCTAAGTGGCAGATGGATGAATGGAATACCTGGAGTTATGAGCTTTTGTAAGAATCTGCTTTCTCAACTCACCCACATTAGGAACACATAAGCGATCCTGGTAACGAAGTACACCATCTCCCCCTTAGGAGAAAACCTCAACTTTTTGCTGCTTCACCTTTTAACTGAAATAATATAGGATCACTATCCTATTTTTCCTTAACCTCCACTACCAATAAAGATGTTGATCCATTTTGAACTATTACCCCACTAGCTGATGTGTTCATAAGGAAAACTCCTAAGCGAGCAAGCCGGTGAACATCTTTGGCTAGCTCATTCCTTTCTTCCTCAGCATGTGCTACACTACCCATACACAACCTACTGAGAGCATCAGCCACTACATTGGACTTATCCGGGTGGTAAAGCACATTCATATCATAGTCTTTGCGAAATTCAAGCCATCTCCTCTAACGAAGTTTCAACTCTTTCTGGGTGAACACATACTAGAGGCTCTTATGATCTGTGAACACATCAACATGAACACCATACAAGTAGTGTCTCCAAATCTTTAGGGCAAATACTATGGCTGCAAGCTTGAGGTCATGAATCAGGTAGTTCTTCTCATGAACCTAAGTTGTCTAGAAGCATAAGAAATGACCTTACCTCACCCCATCAACACAAAACCTAGGCTGACCCTAGATGCATCACAATAAGTCACATACCCATCTGAACTATCTAGTAGAGTCAAGAGAGGAGTTGTAGTCAACCTAGTGTTCAGTACTCATCAGACCACTGAAATTTGATCTTCTTCTGAGTCAACTTGGTCAATGGGGAAGCTATGGATAAAAATCCTTCAACAAATCTCCTGTAATAACCGACCAAACCTAAGAAACTTCTGATATTTGTTAGAGAGGTGGGTCTGGGCCAGTGTTGTACGGCCTCAATTCTTTTAGAATCTACTCGATCCCTTCACTGGATACTGTCACGACCCGGGATCACCCCCTAGTCGTAACCGGCGTACTCGACCTCGAAGAGGTCTAATACAAGCCTCTTAGCATTCATTCATCGCATAGACACTAAAACCATAAGGAATTAAAAACTTTCTTTACCAAGAAAACATTTCATAAAAAAAAAACAATAGCAAGCGAAAGACTTTCTAGACTTTATACATGATGTCTCAAAACCATCTAATACTTTAGAGTACAAAATTCGGGACCAATCCCATACACAACTTAAACAATACTAAAAAGACATAAAAGAACATATGG
>JAJOOR010006695.1:0-36953 GCA_036250505.1 Solanum acaule | reverse complement strand
GGTTTTTCCGTTATAAGTTGAAATTCCGTGCCATACCAATTTTGACATCACATAAATGTTTAAATGGACAAGATGCACATCCTTAACATTTTTTTTTTCCTTTATGAACCTAATCCCTCTATTAAACTACAATCAATATGGCCATAGTAAATCTCTTTTAAATGTCGCAAGTATTTAAGTAGTTTTCTTGCTTAGGTGGTAGTATCCTTTCGAAAGGGTCGTTACACTCCCACGAGCCACTTGACAGCTCGTGAAGGACACTACGGGTCGTGGAGAGGGTCGTGAAGGGATAGAGAGTTAAGGGGTGGCAAGCCAGGCCACTGGTCAAGGACCACGGCCACAACAATGGGACGTGAAGTCCTTGACGGCTCGTGAGGTTGTCCGTGAAAGTGGTGCGTCAGTTTTAAGTTCACGGGTTTATGGGTCTTTTCCAGATTTAATTGTATTAAATATATGTCATTTCACCCAAGACTAGGGCCCCTATATAAGTGATTTTAACCCCAAAACTCATCCATTCAAGTCATTATTCTCAAACCCCAAAAGAAAATCAAAGTTCTTCCTCTCCAAATATTTCTCTCTCTAAAACTTGAAGAAGAAGAAGATTGAAGCTAGGGCTCAAGGTCAAGTCTCCATTATCCAATCATTGGTGGGCTTTGATAGCAAGGTATGATAGATTTATTCAGCCATGGAATCCTTGCATCCATGGAACCCCTAAGATTCCCCAATTGAAAAGTAGAAATTCCCCAATTTGAGTTAGGGTTTTCTTCTAAGTGGTGGGTCTTGATGAATGTTGATCCAATTGAGTGGATTATGATTGTTTATGAATGAATTGATTGTGTTACATGTTTTTTAGGATGAATCTACATGTACCCATGTTTCTAAGATGAATAAATATAAATGGGTTTTTGATCTGTGAAACGAGAATTTATGGATTTAGGTGTATTCGTATAGGATAAATAAGGTACATTATGAATTGCTTTGAGAGTGAAGGATATATGATGATTATGATAGGTATTGCTTTGAGAATGAAGCATATATGATGATTATGATACGTATTGCTTTGAGAGTAAAGCATATGTTATGAATTGTTGATTATTGATGTAATTGTTGTGGGAGGGATAGTTCCCCACTTGATTCGCTTAGGTATGAATGTGAAAGGCTTTCTCACATTGAATGATTCTAGGTTGAAAGGATTGGTCACCTAAAATGAATCTAAGTTAAAGACTAAGAAATTAATGAGGCTAGAGGCGATTACCCATGACCTCTAAATGTGAAGGATATGAGGTGATTACCCTTATTCCTTAGAATAGAATAAGAGGCGATTACCCTTATTCCATGAAGTTGAACAAGAGGCGATTACCCACGTTCCTATAATGATGATGGACATGGAGGCGAGTACCTATGATCCTTATATCTAGACATGGAGGCGAGTACCCGTGTCACATGATGATAGACATGGAGGCGAGTACCCATGATCCTTATAGCTAGACATGGAGGCTAGTACCCGTGTCACATGATGTTGGACATGGAGCCTAGTACCCATGATCCTAAGTAATGGGACTAGAGGCGACTACCCATGATCCTTTATGTAAGGCAAGAGGCGAATACCCATGAGCCTTTATAGGAAGGCAAGAGGCGATTCCCCATGTCTATAAAAGATAAGTTATGAACATGTTATGATAGGTGATGAGCTTGGATGATTGCTTGAGTTTGCCTTCTATGATGAGTAAGACTAGTGGCGGATTACCCATGCTTGGCTAAGTATGAATTCAGGTTACTTCAAGAAGTATTCCTTATATGTTGAAATGATCTATTATGTGCATTGATTATGCTTATGACTTATGTTGTCTAACTCTTATGTTTATGTTGATGTTTATGCAAGCTAACATATTTAGTACATTCTTGTACTAACGCATATTCTTGCCTACATTTCTTATCCAAATGTTGGGTCCGGCGTTCCCAACTCTCATCCCCGTTGCTAGGATCTATAGTAGAGGCAAGGTTGAAGATTGGTGAGTCCTAATAGCTTTCGAGGATTTGGCCACCATTTCTCTTATGTTCTTTTCATTTCTAGTTTTGAACATTGTTGTATGGGATGTGTCCCAAGGATTCTATTGTATTAGATGGATTTGAAACAAGTGTATTAGACTTCCACTTTGCAATTAAAGACTTTTGTATTGTTGAAAATGTTTTAAATCTTACCGATTTGCTATTATCTTGACTATGAATGTTAAGTGGCTTATATGAGGCCTCTCGGGGTCTTGTATGCCATGTTAAGTCAAGGGGATACCCCTGGGTCGTGACACTTGTAGATCAAAGTGCCTATCAAAAGTTAATTGGAAAGCTACTATATCTGAACATGACGACTAGGCCTAACATTTCATTTAGTGTCCAAACTTTAAGTCAGGTCTTACAACAACCTAAAATATCTCACATGGATGTTGCACCAAGAGTTGTCTAGTACATCAAAAAACAACCAGGTCAGGGTATATTATTGTCTAGCAACTCAAGCACTGAAATAACAGCCTACTATGATGTACATTGGGTAGCATGCCCTATTACAAAAAGGTCTGTAATTGGCTTTATAATTAAACTTGGAGAATCTATGGTGTCCTTGAAGGCTAAGAAACAAACAACAATATCAAGAAGCTCAGCTGAAACTGAGTATAGGAGTTTGGCATCCACTGTAGCTGAATTAGTTTGGTTGGTAGGACTGCCGGAGTACTTAGATGTTGAAATAACTCTCCCAGTGAACATATATAGTGATAGCAAGTCTGTCATTCAATTAGCAGCTAATTCAATCTATCATGAACGCACCAAACATATTGAAATAGATTGTCACTTCATCAGAGAGAAGCTACACACTACACCATTTTACACCTACAGCCACCCCGGTAAAGTGTAGCCTAAACTAGCAAAGAGTGTAGCCTCTGATAAAAGGCCACACTTTTTGACTTTAAGCAACACTTTTTAGGGGATGGCCTAAAGAAGCTTAACCTTTGATATTAGACCACACTTTTGAAGTGTCGCCAAAGCAGCAACACTTAAAAAGTGTGGCCAAAGAGGTATAAAGGCCACTCTTTGGAGTATTTCATTAGCAACACTTTTATCTTATTATACTACACTTAAAAGTGTTACCTTTGTGTTGTTATTGGTTACACTTTAAAAGTGTAGCCTTTTATATCTCACCTACAACAACACTTATAAAGTGTAACTTTTCTTATGTACAAGACAAAATTTATAAACAATAAGCCACACTTTCGAAGTGTTTCAATGTTGTGTAGAATTTTCATAGCCACACTTGCAATAAAATTTAGTTTGCATATAATCAATAATCACAATTAAATATATATAAGTGATATAAAGCACAAAATTAGCTTATAAATAATTTGGAAGTATATATTTCAAATTAAATAAACTTCGAGAACATGTCCCATACATATAGAAAGCAATTGCTTAAAGATCTCTACTAGCAATACATTCCACAAAACCAAATGTATTCAAACAACATTTATGATAATAGTAGAAAAACTCTTTATCGCTCACGACAATAGATCGAGTTTACTTCTGTCCTCTATTCATCAAATTCAATCAGCAGCATTTTCCTGCACATTCAAAATTAAACTATAAGTTAGAGAATCATGTATTTCATATGCTCACTAGTCATTGTTCAATTCCCATCCCCTTCCCAGACCCTTCACAGTTAAATGATCCTCAAACATGTACAAAAACTATAAAATCTGGGAGAAAACAGTAGGGCAGGTATTCTAAGACTGTCACAGTAGGAAAATATGAATGATAAAATAAATATGGGAGAAAACAGTAGGCAAATAGTTAAATGATCCCAAACATGTACAAAGCAGACCCAAATATGAATGATAAAATATGGGAGAAAACAGTAGGCAAACATTCAAATGCATCACAAACATGTACAAAGCAGAACCATATGTAATAAGAACAATGCATCCCAAACATGTAATAAGTTCATCAACAGTAGATCATCAACAGTAGATCAGCTCACTGTGTCACATTTTATCAGACAAGGGCAATGGACTGAAACTTTTGTAACGCAACATGTCCCACCACTGCTAATTCCCCTTATTCTTAACACCAAATTGCAATTGCAAGAAGGAGAGAATTGTTACTTTTGGAAGAGAACCTGCATATTGTTCTTGTTGTAGCAGACCTGGAACTGATTCCATTGATCACATCTTTGTGTCTGGGCACTTTGCCAATTATATCTGGAAATTCTTTTCAATTTCCCTGGGCATTACTCACAGACACATTCCTCTAAGAAATACACTGATGGAGTGGTGGAGTATTCAATCTAATTCTGAGGTTCATAAACTTATTCTTCAAACTCTCTCTATTATCATATGTTGGAATTTGTGGAAGAACATGTGATATGCAAAATATGGAGGCAAAAAGTCTAGTAGTGCAAGAGTCAAATTCCTGGTCTTTAAAGATACTAGAACTACTTTCTAAAGCTTCTGAGAAAGGTAAAATTCATAGAAGTTCATCCTAATACAATTATATCTAAATTGATATTTTAATTACATGTATATAATTTATCTAAAAGTGTCATATGAATGGGTTTATAAGTTGTATATAATGAAACTCAGAGAAAATTTGGGGCAGAAAGAATAATGTCAAAATTTCTGCTTGAAAGAGATGACTCTAGATGGGCAATAATTAATCCAGTCTCCAAAAAAATTAAAGAAGATGATTTCGGCATATAATAAACAAAAAAAACCTTCAGCGGATCACTAATCCTTGCATTGTTCTTGTGCTATCTTCAACTATCTTGTTAGCATAAATTGTACTAATAACACCTGAAAAATTTCCCTGCAAAGAGTTTATACTCATCAACATTAATCATATGCGGAGAGCACAATAATCATTATAACTGAGAATTGGAGGTCAAGGATATCTAACTAGATGAAGTAGGAGGATAACATAAATATGTTGCATCACTATGTGTCTAGAGGCTCTGGCAGAGCAGCAACAAGAATCATGGTAACTAGCCACACCCGCTCTTAGAACCCAAATTGACTATATGAATAGAGTTTAAGAAGAATGTGACTTACTTTCCAGGTCACAAGCTTTGCTCGAAGCAATTGCCACTGATTTGTCCCAAATACATGCTCTGTACATTGTCTGCACAACATCCATTCAAAGGAAAAGAAAAAAGTTACGAATAATGACCAATAAAAGCTTAACTAACCAGAGCTAAACTTATACAACCAAAGCAGAGGCAGTGATAATAAAGGACGACCTCCACAGAAAGCACACCTCACAGTTATTACTTGGTTCATTTGATCTATCTTGCAGCTGAGTAACATAGCTGAAATTGCCTTAACAACCCACGATTCCACCTCAATATCATCAATCTGCAAAGAGCAAAAGACCAATGGTACGACCAAACTATGGAGCACAAATACAAACTACAAGACATGGACAATAAATGTACGTTCAATGTGTCTTTGATCATAGAATAAGGAATTTGACCAGTTTTTGTCTTGCCAAGATCTACCAAGGTCAATAATCGCATTTTTTCTACACAATCTTCATGGAGAAGTCCTGCAGCATTAACCAGAAGAATCAGGCCAAGGGCACCGTTACAAATTCAAGGGTTCACTCATAAAATACAACAAAGTTCCATTTAGCAGAAATGCAAGTACTGACCAGATGTTTTTAATAATTCTAAATTTGCCTCCTGGAAATTCATATAATCATCTAACCTCCTACAACACTAACCTCATGATATGCTAGAGCATGTTTAGCATCTTTCTCCAATTGACCTATAGCAGGCATATCTAGCAAGCCACACTACCATATTAAAAGGCAAGAGTAAATATGGCAAGTAGTGTACCCAAAATAGTAAAAATCAGACCGCACTGTGTATGATGTTGGTTGCTTAATTTCAGCTACCTAGCAAATCACTCAGATCAACGGTGACAAGGGAGGCAACCATGTCGTACTATAGTAGTCTTTTTTTGGATAACCTTGGTGTCCGGGACAGATTTCATGCTCTCAAACTAGTTCCATTGTATACATGTCACCTCCCACCAACATCAGGTATCAGGTAACTCTAATACAAGAGTTTAATTTGATGCACCTATACAATTACATGCTAGCAATAGAACATATCCAATGCACCAAAAAAAAATGCTCTACAAGATACCGACAGAGCATGGGAAAAGAAAGCATTTGGGAATTCAAAATCTAAACGAAAAACAGTAGATTGTTCGAATTAGAAAAGAGTTGCCTTTCTACCCAAACAATTCAACTTCAGAGTTCTGTTGAACATAGATATACCTGAAACATGTCAGGTGCCTTAACAAAGGCAATAATTGCATGGAGAGATTCTTCATTTTCATTTATGGAAGAAGCATCTTCATTCAAGAAAGTACCCAAATACTATATAAGAAACTTGAAAGACTCTTTTGCAGAGCTGCAAATATGGATGGGAGTCAGAGAAGAATGCGAAAATTTTAAGCACTCCAGAAAATACAAGTCATTCACTCTTACCCCTTGGTTTTCTTCATAATGTTTGACATCTTAAGGAAGAGCCCCATATGATCTTTGACTCCAAGATTCCACTCTTTCAAGATTGGAATAGAAAGGCTCACACTCAGTGTAGTAACAAAGATTTCAACCATTGATCTCCATGCTGTTACTCCTAAGTCTTAACCACTAAGCCATTCCCATGTAGACTATTTTGGATCATTTCAATCAACTGAAATGTGAATTTTACCTTTCTCAGAAGCTTTAGAAAACATCAATGATAAATTATATACATGTAATTACTATATAATGTATCAATGATAAATTATATACATGTACAGTATGAGGTGTTAGAGAAACATATGATAAAATCTAAAATGGACCATTTTACTCGGTTCAACATCAAACTCCAACTAACTTCCTAAAACTTTGATATTCCTATAGCTTCAGTGTTTCAAGTTCTTTTCAAACTTCTATATTCAATTTGAGATACAACAAATCTGCAGCTACTGGGAACACAAACCTTAAAGCAGAATAGTAAGTAGTGAACCTGGAGAATGTACTTTTACTAACCACTTGCACAATTTGCAGGTTCACAAGACAAACAAAATAATACAAGAATTGATGCATAATAAACACAATACAGGGACAAGGCAATACAAATTACAACTCAATCTGAAATACCAACCTCAGCAACATGGAGAATCACAAAGAGAGATGAAATACATGATTGAGTTAAAGATGGAAGACGTTAGCAGATCACTGAAATTGATGAAGACAAGAACGTAATAGCTAGTTGAAGGCCTCAGAAATTGCAACTCATTAAAGAAAGCAACAACAACAAAGTTTATTAATACGACTTCGAGTATAGAACGAGATTACTTATAGGATACAAAAGTTTATCGAGGTTTACCTGATAAAGTTGAAACCCTTCAGAATTTGGGTAATACAACTACGACCTAGAATCCCAAAAATCAACAAAAATCGTATCAACAACGCAAACAATAAACCCAGATGCCATAAATTTAAACTTTTAAAGATAGAAATTTTTACCTTATTCCAACAAAATCCTTAAGTGAAGCATTTTGTTCTTTAGATGGAGAGAAATATATGGCGTCGTTCTTAATGGCATCTGGCAGAGGTAAACTAGCTCATCATCTTCAACAAGAAATCGATCGTTCTTGAGAAATGTGTTCTTGAGAAAAGGCTTCGTACGTTCTTGAGGTGAACTAGCTCATCATCTTCAAGGATCTGGCAAGCTAAATGCGTTCTTGAGAAAAGGCATCGTACGTTCTATGTGGAAGTTCTTTAGACCTATTGTGAATTTTTTCTGATTTGGGGGAAAAGAAAAATTATGTTTTATTAATTGTTTATTTTTTGCCCAATAAAAATTGGAGGGAGAGTTAAAAATGTTGGAGGGAATATAATATTTTAGTGAAAATTCTAAGGCCACATTTGCAATGTGTTGTTTTTACAATTATAAAAATAGGACACATTAAAAGTGTTGCCATATATGTAAATAGTCGTTCGCAATTATATCATACTCTAACAACGCTTATAAAGTGTAGTCTATACCTTTAAAGAGTACACTTTAGAAGTGTTGTCAATATTATTGAAGCCAAAAGTTAAAAACATGGGCTACACTTTAAAAGCGTCCCCAAAACTATTTTAGGCAACACTTTACAAGTGTTGTCCAGATTTAGTGTGGCCGTAGACCTAAAATGGTGTAGTGACATTTGAAAGATTTTATGAGTATTATGAATTTGTTTTAAAAAGTGTTTAAATTGCTTAGGGTTTTTATTACTGAATGCGATGAATGAATGCTAAGAGGCTTGTATTAGACCTTCGAGAGGTTGAGTACGCTTGTTACGACTTAGGGGTGCTCCCGTGTCGTTAGAACACCGATACTCAAATTTGCACAAGAACAACAACATTCAAGGACAACGAGAGGTGGCAAATTTTTTTAAGATGGGTCAAAACCATTTATATTCTAAAAAAGGAGCCATAAGCTCAAACATCCACAAAACAATCTCAACACACAATTCAAAACACAAAAACCAAATATATACACAATATAATTACAAGAATGAGCTATGCAAATACCACACCTCACCACAAACAAAAAATACAGTTGTCCTCAAATGCAACAAAAATAACCAAAAGTTAATGAAAATGACAGAGAGGGAGGTAAAGAAAGGTCCTGTCAACACAGTCGCACCACCTGTCGAGGTATTAATGCTCGGGGTCACATCAACACTAGCTGTACTAGACCCAGCCATGGTGGTGTCTCTCAAGGATGTCTATCGGACAGTCTCAAACATCGCATACTCCAAGTCGGCCAAATCATCATATACGACGGCATCTCGCTCCTCAAGTTGCACCTTATTGGTCTCCACCTCTGTCAGCTATGACATCCGCCATAGGCACATCTCTTGTGGTAGCCAGAGGCATCTCAGAACTGCCTGGAACAACCTGAGTCTCAACTGCCTCAAATGAAGAGGTGATATCCGTAGACTTTAGATAGTCCACATCCTTCCTCAAGTCTTCACCCTCGGCTTTCAAAGTTGTCATCTCTAAAGTAGGCCCATGTTGACTCTTAAAAGTCTCTACTCTTGCTGTAGGAGTGTCAATAGAAGTCCGTAGGGGTGTCAACGTAGCTAGGATGGCTTGCTTAATCATCCAAGGTACCTCAACCTCTAACCGGGTAGCCCGCACATCGGAATAATAGGCTAAGTGCCCATCTTCAATATCATGGCCTGAGTAATGCTGGTGGGCTGGGAAACAATAGAAGAACCAAAAGCATGGGAAGAAGTGGAAGCGGGTGTATATGAAGGTGTGGAGGTCGGAGTAGGCAAAAATGCCTCTGCAGGTATAGAATCAACATCGACCTCCAGGGATGTATCCACCGAAACCGATCTCCTCCTATCATCCTCATCCCGAGTGTACTTGGTCTCTATGCGTCGGATATCTTTGGAAGATGTGGGGTGACCTATATGTACCTCTTCTCGTTATGAGGAACTCCAGCACACCGGCAAAACTATGTAATCAGGACTGGGAATGGAAGGGATGTGTGACGCTGCTTGTCCCTCATGGCCATCTCGTACTCAATGATGAGTCCTAAGTTGAGTCACTTCTTTGTAATGATGGATCCTAGACAGGTCGCCTCTGGGTGGCACGGGATGGACTAATTCTGTGAGGGCATGATAGAGTTGCTAATGAATCCAAACTAGTAACGCGCAGCTATATTTAAATCCTTCTTCTCAATCGGAGCTCCTACCTCGATGCACCTCGGGGTGGTGTTAGAAATCACTGCTGCACCCTACTTCTTTCCCCCAGACCATGACATACTTCACCGGTCTGAAGGGACTGGCCTTCTTCTTCCCCTGGGGTACTAGGTCACTATTCGTAGTATCAAACTCACGAACCCGGGTGGAAATATATGTGCCTCGAGGCCTGGTGAAGATGTCAAATCTATGGAACTAGAGTGTGTCCCACACCAGACGGTACCTATCCCCTAGGCCATCTGTAGGTAGCCTCTTCCCCTAAAGAATTGTCCTCAATACCTTGGCCTTTAATTTGTTGAGTAGCCAGGGAGGAGGACCCTGAAATGGTGATGTTACAACCACTGTCTGTGCTGGCATTGCACTGGTGTGGAGTAAGTGGAAGGAGGGGTATTCTCTAGGATACCAGATGAATCGTGATGAGAGCGTGCACAAATCTATGCTCGCCAGGACTGCAGTAACTGGTTGTCATCAGGATCAGAGACTGAAACCTGATACTCAATGGACTCATCCTCACTGCCGCAGTTGTGCTCCGGTGGCTCAGATATGAGAGCTTTACCCTTTCCTTTGCCTCCCTTGGGAGGTGCCTTCTTCCCCTTTTTAGAAAGAGCAGTTGCTTCCTCATTAATAACAATTCCCCGCGCTCTTTTGTGTTGTGGAATACGACTATCGTTCAGGTTGTTCCTTTCCATATCTGCAAAATACACCAAAATCAGTTAGAACAATTGAAAAAAAATGCAAAAAATACGTTGCAGAAAGACTCACCGAACCAATCGGCGAGTCACCGAGTCACTTAAGCGAGCCAGATCGGGTTCGCTAAAAGGACTGGGTCAAAAATTTCCCAGAAAAATTACATGTCGGCGATAAGAAGGGCCTTTCGGCAAACTGAAATTAGCCCGCCGAAAGTTACAATATGTTTTAAGGGTTAGGGGCACAAACAGGGTAATCAAGGGAGACTCGGCGAACATAGGCTTCTCACTGAAAGTTACAAAATCAAACTCCATCAATTCACGAAATTAAAGGCAGTGTAGGGGGATTTCGGTGAATCACCAAGTGGTTCGGCGAGCTCGACCCAGCTCGTTGTAACCACCATAAAAATGAACTACTGAAACTAGAGACTAACGTTTGTGCGTTTAAGTTTTGTGTGAGGTTTGAAGGTGTTTGATGTTTTCCTGAGTCACGGTTGACGGGTTTAGGGGTCAAATGTAAAAGTACGACACCCCAATGAGCACCCTAGGGGTCCTTGAGGGGGACCCTTAGTCTAGCCCCCAAGACCCCTAAGAATCACCAAAGTTGGCCAAAGTTTCATGACCTACGGATAAGGTTCACGACCCGTAGGTCCATCTACACCTCGTGGATGGCCTCCGTAGCACAACACACCCAAAACATTGCCACAACCACCAATGACGGAGGACCAATACGGTCCGTTAACCCTTCCACAGTCTGTGCATGGGGGTCCGTCAATGGGGCCTGGTTTGCTGTCAAGGGACACGACCAACTTAGGGGTGAGTTGGTAAATTCACCCCAAGTCCTCATTAGTATGTGGACTGTTATTTTAAGTGTTTTAAGGTATTTTATGAGTATTAAAACATTAAAACACTCATTTAGATTTCATCTCTCAAATCAAAATCTTTCCCTTCTAAAAAGTTCTCTCTAGAAACTCCATTGGAGATCAAGGTCAAGATCAAGCTAGGGTTGGGGATTTAAAGGTGTTTCTTCCTCAATTTTCATGGTGATTCATCTAATATGGTATGGTGATCCTTCATCTAGGATTATCTTTCACCCTAGAGTCAATTTCAAAAAAGTTTTCAAAGGTTTCAAGTTACACAAAAATCCTATGTTTCACTCAATCTCATGGCTTCTTGCATCAAACATTTTCAAATGAAAAATTATGATTATATTGATGTTTAATTGATGATTTAAGATGAAATACTCTATGAACCCATGATTTCTCTCAATTCCTAAATTGTGACTTATGAAGTGGGTTTGTTGATTATGAATGAATGATGATGGATTTATGGGTATAAGTATTTAGATTATTGATTTGTATCATTATGTATGTCTAGTTATGGTGAATAGTTGGTGCATTGATGATTTGTGATCATATCCTTGAAAGGGTAGGTTTGACCTAATTTCATGTTAATGTAGAATTGTAGTTGAATTGTTGATCCACTTGAAAGGTGGAGGTGTTTACGTACTATATACATTGTGATCATGGACTTGAAGGAATATTTTGATGAATTGAAGTGTTATCATGACATTGTATATGTGAATGTATAATGTGAAGGATATACATGTGATTTTAATGCTAGAATGATGATCTTGTATAGAATGTAAATGTGTTGTGATTGAAAGCATATTCTCAGTAAACACTCATGAATGTTGATGATGGAATGTGAAGGGTTCCTATAATGAAATGTTGTATCTTTGATTGGTAGACTTAGGTGCCCTCTTCTTGATAAATGGAAGCTATGTTGAATGTGATCTCCCGAATTGGTAGGCTAAGGCATCCTTTTCTTGTATTGATGTATGTGATCTTAATTGAAGTATCTTGACTTGGTAGGATTAGGCCTCCTCTTCTTGAATAATGAATGTATCTTGACTTAAGTGTCTAAATTATCATAACTTGGTAGACCTAATGTTAGTAGCCTCTTCGTGAATGAGTGAATGAACGTCTAGAATTGGTAGACCTAATATTGGTAGACTTTCTATAAATGAATGAATGATAAAGTATTCTAGGCTAAACATTGGTTTGGTATACCTAATGTTGGTGGCCTTCCATGAGGAGTCTAGGTACTAATGTGAATGTAACACCTTGAACCGGTAGACCCAATGTTGGTGGCATTTCCTTGTATGTTTGTTAAACCTTGAAGCGGTAGACCTAATGGTGGTGGCCTTGTTTTTGTATGAAATGATGAACTTAGAGGCAGTAGACGTAATGGTGGTGGCTCTCTCTAGGAAAGTCAATGAGCTATTCTTAAAGTAGCTTGAAATGGTAGGCCTATTAGTGGTGGTCCTTTCTTGGGAAAAGTACCTTGAAACGGTAGGACTATTGGTGGTGGTCCTTTCTTCAGAAAATTACTTTGGGTCGGTAGGCATAATATTGATGGCCCTCTCTAGTACACTAATGTTAATGAAACTAGTCTATGGGAATGTAGGCTAAGCACCCAGAGGTTCTGTTTAGATGGAGGTTCAGCCAACCTTAGGTCGGATCTCAATGAACATTTTTCATATCCCATACCTATGTGCCCACATAGGTCCTAGCTAATGGATCCACCTAAGCTACATGAACCGGTCTTCCTTTGGTAAGGAGATCACTTCTTTTTGGTGTGGGGGCAGAACACCAGATTCCATGTCTATGTCGCGTTTTCCCATTATGTGAGATGTGCATTATGGTTTCTTGAGGAGTTCTACAAAGTGTGGGTAGTAGTATGGGATGCTATCCATGCATTGCATGAGTAGGCTTTGAGAGGGTCATAGTGAGTATCTAAGTCTTAACGACTATTGTTTGAATGCCCTCCTAGGAAGAAGTTAAGTAGAATGTTGATATAATGTTTAATGAATGAAAGTCCTCTAAATAATGCTATTGAGTAATGTTAACTCTTATATGTTTAAATGTAAATAATGTTTTCTATACTTGGATTGTATTTTGAGTACTTCCTAGTCATGTCTTATTGTATTTGAATGTGCCTTGTCTAGGGTGGCTTCAAAGGAGTACTCAGTGTGAGTAGTAGTATGGGATACTACCTGCACATTGCACAAGTATTAGTTAGGGTTGTCTTAGATGTTGGTCTTATTGTGATGATGTGACTCATGTAATGTTTATGTCTCTTAAATGCTTTATTGTGTAAAGGTGGAAAGGATGAATGGTAAGTTCACTTTTGGTGACCTTAAGGAGTGCCTTAGTGTAGGTGGTGGTATGGGACGCTACCCATACATTATACAAGGTATAGCTTGAGGGTTACTTGAGGTGGAGGCCCAAGGTGAAGGTAAAGGTTTATATGTGATCTTTTTCAAATGTGAATTATGTGACTTTGTATGTTGGTTGTGGCTTCTATTATTCCTCTTGTATCAATGTTCATGAAGTTTTACAAAAATGGTATAAAAGCATGACGTTCAAATCAAATGTCCTTTTTAAGTATGTTTTTGCATGGTCATCATACCTAGTACATCTAATGTGCTAACCCCATTCTTCCCCTTTTCTTACTAAAGTGTAGGGTTTGGAGATGTTGGTGTTCTATGCTTGAAGGATAGGTTTCTACGGTGCTTGAAGATGAAGACTTGGTGAGTCCTCATAGTTTCGAGGACAAAATCCGCTATGTTCCTTTTTAGTGTCTTTTACTTATGTTAAAGCCTTGGTATGGGCTCGGTCCCAATGTTGTATTCAAAGCATTAGATGGTTTGAGACAGAGTGTACAATGTCTAGAAAGTCTTCCGCTTGCTTTTTAATGAAAGTCTTCCGCTTGCTTTTTAATGAAAGTCTTTTCAATTGTAAAGGAAAGTTTTCAATTCTTCTCCATTTTCAATTATCTTATGCAATGAATGAGCTATGAGGCTTGTATTAGACCCCTTCGGGGTCGAGTACGTCGTGTTACGACCAGGGGGCGCTCTCGGGTCGTGACACTCGCCAAACTTCCCAACGTGCCCATTTTCAATCGTCACTCCCAAAATCAAACCTGCATCCCTCAAAAACAAAATCAAACAACATACTCAATCAATTAAGCTCAAACCCATACGACCTATGAATGGCTGAAGGCTAGTGTGTGAATATGGAATCATCTTTGTGTGAGGGCATTTGAGTACCTTTGTTGAGCTTTAGCGGGATCAAGTGTTTTGAAACATTAATCAAAATCGATCCAACTACAGCCGACAAATTCAAACGTTTAACTTCGATAAAGGAACTCTAAACAATACTACTCCCCGACAGCGGTGCCATTTTAATTAATGTTTCAAAGACATTTCATCCAGTTCTAAGTGTCAACGATTGTAAATTAGTATAAACGCAACTAAATGAGTTGGGGTGGATCCCACAGAGAGTAGCTTTCTTTTGAACTCAAATATAAATTATCACAGTGACCTTTGTAGCTGAACAAACAAAATGCTTAGAAATCTATAAGTCAAACTCAAAGACGTCGTTACCAATCCAAACGAACTGTTGTCAAACTACCAAACCACTTTAACAATCAACAAGGAACAATCAAATAAAGATATAACACTTTGGGGATTGACTAACGAACTGCATAGTTTAAGTCAACGGGTGTACATCAATACCAAAAATGTTAATTCGTCATGGGTAGAATGGACTATAGGTAAGGCACTTTTATATCAAACAATTACCTTATTTCCACTAAGTTATCTTGAACCTCAACACTATCCATTAGAAGACCTGCCCACACTCTCATCAAATCTAGTCTTTCGAGCTAGATACAAAGGCTGAATCTCAAGTTTCACTTTCTCAAGCTGAAACCGGCATGACCCACTAACTATGGATAACAAATTACTGCTTTAGCTCTATACTTCTCTCTCGAGCAAGTATACAAATCTAAAGTATATTACACTAAACATGCAATATTAGAGTTAAACTACAGTGGTGACTCAAACCCATTTTAAATTAACACAAAAAATTACTAATTAATAACACCCATTAAGTCAAACGCAACAATTGGTCACATTGTGAAACCCCCAGGGTTAGAGTTTTAGCCAATCATAGTAAAAAGATGAAATTCAATACCTGCCACATTTCCTATAGCTGGGTAAATGAAATTTGAAAGTCAAAAGTGAAGGATGTCTTCTCGATTACAAAACCCAATTGAAAAACCTTGCTAAAATTACTTAAAATAAACAATAGTAGTGTTTTTACTCTCTATCTTTTGTTCCTCACAATTTCAGAATGCTTTCTCTCTATTCCAAAAATTTATTTATACAAGTATGAGGTGTGGATTTTTGGGGCCAATCGACGTGGAAAGTTGGGCTTCGCTGACCATTCGGCGACTCACCGATCTTCCTTTCGTCTCACCTTCTTTCTTTACATCTTCCTCGGCCAACCACTGTAATTTTAGGCGATCCAGATCGGGATCACCGTTTCATTTTGCAATGCACCCTTTTGTCTTTTAGCTCACCCATCATCATTTATCTAGATCTCCATCAGTATTTTTGGCAACATGGTCGTCCTTCGCTGATGCAGTCGGCATCAAGCCGAATGGAAATGTTGTCCGCCAAACTTCCTCCTATTTCAGGCTCAGTGTTCTATAAATTTAGGCGATACAGGATCAACTTGGCAATCCGTTGAGTTATCTCGATGATCATCATGCTTGTATTTCCTCTCTCTTTTTCTGCTTGTGTTGCCCTTGTTGCCCATTTCTTTCCTAGCTTTGTTCCTCTATCCATACATATGAAATTCAAGGATTTATCATTAGTTATTGGCACAAATTAAGCATTTGAGGATACTAAATCTATGTAAACAAAGCCCTAAATGAGTCCGAATCTGGGACATATCAATGGAGCGGTTGATGTCATTCTATGGGTAAAAGACGTCAAATGTCCTATTTTGGCCAAATCAGGGGAAGTCTGATTACCCCGAGGACATGGGTAGTATGGGTCTTTCTTTAATTTCATAGTGTTGGTGTATAATTTTGATTTGGTGGGCTGCGGGCTTGAGTTTGAGGAAGCGGGGTGAAAACTAGCATGAAGGGCCATTTGGTGAGCTTGCTGAGTGGTTTTGCAGTTTGCCTAAGTCCCTCCAGATCGCCCTTTTATTTCTCTAATTTGTGAGTATTTGTTCTGTAGCTTTCGGCCATATTCCTGACCCCACAGAGTTCACTCGGCAAATTTCCGAAAGTCATTCATGATCAACCTTCTTCACCCCTAAATCCTTAAAATGCACTGCAACTTTTAGCGAGCTACTTCTACCTCACCGATTGGTGTCGGCAATCTGTTGAAAGCCCATGGATATCGCCGACCTACTTTAAATTTTTGAAAATTTGGTTATGGAACTTTCGGCGAGCCCGATCTAGCTCACCAAATAGGTTCGGCAATTCGCCAACCAGTTCAACGATTCGCCAACCGGTTCGGCGCGTATTTCTACATCTTATTTTCTGCACTTTTGTTGGAACTTTTTCTAACATTTTTTTATGTTGTTTGCAGGAATGGCTCGACCCAATGTTTTCAGAATAGATATGCTGCCTCGAAAGAAGGCATGAGGAGTCATTATAGATGAGGAAGCAGTTGCTTCCACGGCTAAGGTGAAAAAACTCCCTACAAAGGGAGGCAAGGGCAACCCACCCATGACTGAGACACCGGAGGACAGCTCTGACAGTGAGAGAGTCTACGAGACACACCTCACCTCATTAGACAACAAAAGAAATTCACAAGATTCTCATTCTTCCATCTCTGAGCCTAAGGATGACCAGCTGTTACAGGCCCGGAGAGCAGAGCTTTGCTCTAAGGCAATGAATGATCCGTCTAGGATCCCAGTGCCTCAGACTCCTCCTCCTCCTCCAGCTCCAGCACAGACAGTCGTCCCGGTGCCACCAGTATAGGGTCCACCTCCCCGACCACTCTACAATCTAATGGCCGAGGGATTAAGGACCATGTTAGAGGAAAATAGATTGTCCACAGATGGTATGGTAGACGGACATCCATTGGTGTGGGACACTCTTAGGCTCCACAGATTTGAGGTCTTCAATAACCCTCATCGCCAATACATTCCTACTTGGGTCTGGGAGTTCTACTCAGCTTACAGGGACTTGGTGCCTCAAGGGAAGAAGAAGGCTAGTGCCTTCAAGCCGGTAGACTTTATGGTGGTCCGAGGAAAGAAAATTAAATGTAGTAGCAATGAAATAAATGATGTGTTTGAGCGTGCTTCCGACTTCATGCATGACTACTAGAGTATGATCCAGACACACACTATGGATTACCAAAAGAGTTGGTTGCCCTCCTTCTCTCCGACATTACCTGGAGGTGGATTTCGGCCACAACGCCGATAGAGAAGAAGGTTCTTAATGTGGCAGCTAGGTATTGGTTTGGGTTTATCAACAACACGATCATGCCGTCCCATAACTAGTCTATCATCCGCCACCCAAAGATAGCCTATCATGGGTCCATCATAGCTCAAAAGCGGCTAAATTTGGGATTGATTATTGAACAGGAGATGGCCATGAGGGCCAAGTAGTGCCAGACATCTCTCTTATTTTCGGTGTTGATCATTGAGTGGTGTCAATGACTCGAGTTCAACGAGATGAGTAGAGGGATGTTGAGGTTACATCCACATCTTCTACCAGCATCCCACGTATAGAGGCTGAGTACATGCGAGACGAGGCTAACAAGAGGAGGGCAGCCCCGGTGGACACTTCCCTGGAGGTTCACATTGATATGATACCTGCAGAGGCAAGCATGCCTACTCCAGCTATTAGGCCTTTATGTACCTCTAGCTCCACCATTTCTTATACTACTGGCACTTCTGCTATATCTCCTCCCCTTAAATCTTCTGCTGCTGGTACTTTTGCTTCTCGACCTCTAATCACCTAGGCGATGCTAATCAAAATGGGCCATTTAGCCCAATCTGTTGTTATGCGTGCCTTTCGGTTAGAGGCCGCTATTCTTAGGATGATCGAGAGACCCATTATTGCTACTATTACACCCCTCTAAGCTGATATTGATAGCCATAAGTTGGCCCTAGATGCCTTGACCTTGACAGTGGAAAAGCGTGAGAAAGGCTAGGAGGCCACTAATGTTATGACGGCCTTGACAGCCGATATTATTAGATTAAGAAAGGATGTGGACCAACTGAAGTCCACTCATTTTACTTCATTGTTTGGGATGGTGGAGATCTCAGATGGCCCGAGCACCGATGTTAAAGATCATTTTGATGTGCCTTCGGCTACTATTGGAGATGAGGTTAGAGTTGATGATGCTGTTGTAGAGTCTGAGGCTGACATTGATGAGGCACAGCTTGGTGTTCGTGAGGAGGTTGTCTATGAGGACCTAGCTGACTTGGAGTGTGCTATGTTTGAGACTCCGAGACATGCATCGCTTCAGGATACTTTGATGGTGGGCTCCAATGTAGCCAAGGATGATGAGACACCAGGCACTAATGCCTCGACGGATGGAGTGACTGATGTGCAGACTTCACCCCAGGCCTAGCCTGGTAGGATGATTACTTTTATCTCCCTCTCTGTTGTGTTTTATTGACTGTTGGGTTTTAGTTGCATTTGAGGACAACTGCATATTTTTTTATTGGTGGGGTGAGGTCTTTCCATACCTACCTCTTTTATTGGTTGTTTTATGAATATTGATTTCCAATGTGTTTTTGTGAACATTGAGCTTCTTAGGTTATATATATATATATATCTTTTCTGTGGAATCCTGGTTGTTGATAAATTGTAGCCCATGGTTTTGATAAGAAAATGGTTTTGAATCAACTTTTAAAATTTTGCCACCTCTTGTGTGTGTGAGTGTGGTTGTTCTTGAGTGTTGGTTGCGGTCAATACCGATGACTTGAATAGTGCTCTTAATTGAACTAACTGAATGTGCGGCTATGATGATGCAAACTAACTTACATAGGCAATATGTGAACTTTTAGCATCTCGTTGTGACTAGCCGGTTGTTGAATGAGTCTCTTGTGATGAACAATGCACGCTAGCTAAAAAGTGTGGAGTCTTGTTTGATAATTGTGTCAATGGCTTGTGTTGTGAGGCTACCTTGAACATTGTGCTTGATGACACCTATAATTTTCCCCGTTGTTCTGATTGATTGAGTGAAGCGAGCAATTGAAATGATTTTAGGCAATAACTTTGAAGAGTGAGCCAATTTGACAATATACCTCTTTGTGGCCAACCTTGTGAAGCGTGAATAACACCTTTTGAGCCTATCATTTTCTTGGAAGAAACTTGAACATCTTTGACCTCTTTATCCCATCACCCATAACCTTCATGAAGTATTGGTATGTTAGAATAGCCAACTTAGGCCAAAAGCCTAAGTTGGGGGTGTTGTGAAAAAGAGGGAAAGTCAAGAAGTGGAAAGATTCCCCTTTGATGGATTGTTTTAAAAAAATGATGGAACCCCTCAATATTAAAAAAAGTACTAAAAAAGAGAAAAAATTGTGAAATAAAGTGTGTGAAATGAATGAAGAATAATGGGGCATCCGGTTGTAACACTCCGGAAACAGTAGGCTAAACTAGGGCTACGTTAGAGGGTTATAGTCATGGAGGTGGCCTTGGGCCAAGGGAAAAGGAGCAAGGGCCAAGGCAAGGGGCAAGGCTGCCCAAGCCTTGCCAAGCCACTGCCCCAAGACCACGAGGACCATCACAACCAATGGTGGTCACCACAAGTCGTTGTGCCACTTGTGGAGGTGGACACAGTAGCCTCCTCAAGGCTGCCCTAAAATCGGCTCCTCTCCATGACCCACTTCGGCGCGTGAAGCCTTAGACGTCTCATGGGAGTAGGTTTGAACATGCCTTAGTGGTAGAGGGTTGATGAAGGATGGCTTAGCCACTACGTCAAGGCCCACGATAGGGACCACGGTTCGTGGCCTTGACCACGACTCGTGGAGCCCATCGTCAGATTGACTTGGGCTTGTGAGCTAAAGGCCCAATTTTCCTAGCTACTACCTCAAGACCACAGATGGGACCACGGCTCGTAGGGCCCCACGTGGTCCCTGGAAGCTAACTTTAAGTGAGGGTTATTTTGGGAAATTCTGGTTTATGTCCAAATAAAGTGAAGTCGTTTTGGGTAAGTTTAGGGTCACTATATAAATCATTTTTAAGTTAAATTCACCCAAACTAAGTCATTTTTCCCAAACACCGAAATAATTTCCAAAGTTCATCTCCTCACCAAAAATTCTCTCTCTAGAACTTCAAGGAAGAAGAAGAAGAAGGAAGAAGGAAGAAGGAAGAAGGTGAAGCTAGGGTTTAAGAAACAAGTTCTTCTCATTTAATTCAATTGGTTTCATAGCTCAGGTAAGGTAGTACTTCATCCATGGAGTCCCTCCAAAACTAAATTTCAAAGATAGAAATTCCCCAAAAGCTAGGGTTTGTCTCCAACTCATGGGTTCCTTTGAAAAACAATTCTAACGGTTGATTTAGTTTAAATTATGATTGAATTGATGATTTATTATGGTTTTTATGTTGAAATCCCCAAGAACTCATGAAACACCCATATTACTCATTTATGATCTTGTGATGTGGTTTTGTTGAATATAGAAGAATATGATGATATTATGCATGTGATAGTTGAGTTACTTGAATTATGTTAATATCCATTTCTAATGTATTAATTCCAGATGTGTTTATGGAAATGTGATCTTTCATCCTTGAAGAACAAAGTATGAGAATTGTGCATGATTTATGAAGTTTAGTATATGCTTTAAGAACACCTTTAGAGTAAAGTCATTATGATTATGATCTAGTTGTTCTGTTGTTGGAAGGTTATCCTCATGTACACACCTATGTTTGAATATGAAATGACGTGAAAGGTTTTCTCACAATATGATGATTCTAAGGTTGAAGGGCGGCTATTTTCACCTATTGAATCTATAAGCTATAGTATGGAATATGTTGGATTGAGTGTCAAGACATTCTTCCCTGAATATGAACTTAAGTAAAGATTTAATGTATAATCAATGGGAATTAATGCTTAGTACCGAGCGGAAATAAATATGAGATGGAAGCTTATTCGATAGTTGAGTTCGGCTTCCCAATGAAACCATTTACACTACTTGAGTTCGGCTTTCCAAATGGTTTCCTTTTACCTTAGTTGAGCTCGGGATCCAAAAGTATGTATCTCATTAGATGGAAACCCTCTACCTTAGTTGTGTCCGGGTTTCTAGTAGTAGTCTCCTTAACACATAAACTATGTGCCCTTATAGGTTATTTAGCTAGTGGATCCACCTAAGCTAAGAATATGGTTCTACCTTAGGCAAGTAGGACAAACCCTTTTTGGTATGGGGTGGACACCGGATTCCATGATAAGATCACATGGTGTATGTCGGTTAAGGCTTATTCCCCATTATGATAATAGTATGAACAAGACTATGAATGATGAGTTATAGTTACTCAAGAGGCTATACTTAGTATGGGTGAGATTATGTGATCTTATTCATGCATTACACAAGTATTCTTTGAGGGTATGTGTGATATGTTCCTCTTATGACATGACGATCTACGAGTTAATTATGCTTATGACTTATGCTTTTCCATTATCTTCAAAATCATGCTTTAACTTAGTAAATGACATGCATTCAACTAAAATGTCCCTTTTAGCATGTTTTCATGATTTTATGCATGGCTATCATGCTTAGTGCATTTTTTGTACTAGATCAAACTTTCCTACATTTTCCCCAAGTGTAGGGTCTAGTTCTCAAGGTGGTCATCATTGTGGTTAACGCTTGGATTTGCTCATTTCTTCTTGCTTGTTGGTGAGTCCTCATGATTCGAGGACATATATTTTCATTTAGTAGTTTCGTTCTTGTATTTGACTTTTGGATTATGTTGTATGGGCTGTGACCCTATTTGATTCAAGTATTGTAATAAATGGCTAATTGAGACAAGTCTAGACTTCCGCTTTCCTTTATGAAAATTTTGGACTTGAAATGCATTTTTACTCTTATTGTTGTATTGCTTTATGTTATGATATGCTAAGTGGCTTACATGGGGCCTTTCGGGGTTCCATGTGCCTTGTTACGTCTAGGGGATATTTCATTTAATAGTTTAGAATGATTCTAGGATGATGTCTAGTAGAGTCTTTTTCATAAGTGTGAAGCGCACCACACTTATGAATAAGAGTCTATAAGATGATTAGGAAACTACACTTCTTTCATTACTCTTAAGTCATTCCTTAAAGTTTAATTCTATTCTCTTGGATAGTTAGGAAATGAATACACGACGGGCTAACGCTAGAAGGGTGGAAGTGGAGAATGTGAATCAAGGAGCTCCTCCTAAAGCTAATCAAGCTCCGGTTGATCCATTGGTTGAAAATGTGACCTATTCAAAGTTTAAGTCTACTGTACAAATGTTGGCTCAAGTCGTGATGGCTCTAGACAAAAGAGAAGTTATAGCTTCGGTGAATCCTAATGTGAATTCCGCTACTTCTAGGGTTTGGGATTTTGTTAGAATGAACCCTATTGAATTTTATGTCTCTTAAATGGAAGAGGATCCCCAAAGTTTTATCGAGGAGGTTTATAAATTTCTTGTTATTATTGGGTGTGTTCGGAATAGAAGGAGGAGTTAGCCGCCTACCAACCAAAGGATGTTGCTCAAGTATGGTATGAATTGTGGAAGAGGGGAAGACCTGTAGGAGCGGGCCCGATTGAATGGAAAACATTCAAGCCGGCATTTCTTCATAGATTCTTTCCCCGAGAGTTGAGGGAAGCTAAGGTGGAAGAATTCATTGACCTTTGACAAGAAAGAATGAGCGTGAAAGAGTATACCCTAATATTCACTCAATTGTCCAAGTATGCTCGGACTATTATGGCGGATTCAAAGGATGAGATGAGTAGGTTTTTGACAGGTGTGTCCGACTTGGTTGAAGAAGAATGTTGTACGGCAAGGCACCATCATGACATGGATATCTCAAGGCTTATGGTGCACGCTCAACAAATTGAGGGATCAAAACTCAAGAAAAAGAATAGAGAGGTGAAAAGAGCTAGAACCGGTGATGGGAACTTCTCTAATGATAGGTCTGATGGACTAGGTCAACCAAGGTTTAGACAAGGGTTTTCCAAGCACGGCTCCTCTAGTTCTCCAAGGGTCAACAATGATAGGGTTTCACCCTAAACCTCAAGGAGGTAATAGTGATGGCTCTTATGTTGCTAGGTCAAATCGTGCAAAATATGGTAGAAAGTATGATGGTAAGTGACTATTTGGTACCGAAGGTGTTTTAGTTGTGGGAAGATTGGCCATAAGATGAGAGACTGTCTGTTGCTCAAGGTTAAGGGAATGGAATATAAACAACTCCTACAAGCGGTTCAAACTCCAATGCCCAAAAGCAAAAGCGTTTTTATGCTCTTGAATTCGGAGGTGACCAAGAGAGCTCCCCGAATGTGGTGACTGGTATGTTAAAAGTATTTTCTATTCATGTATAAGCCTTGTTAAATCCCGGTGCTACTTTGTCCTTTGTGACACCTTTTGTGGCCATGAAGTTTGAAATACCCTCCGAAGTGTTAGTAGAACCTTTTTCTATCTCTACCCTGGTTGATGACTCGGTGGTGACTAAGAGATTTTCTAGAAGTTGACCCATTTCCTTGTTCCATAGGGTTACTTTGGTAGATTTGGTGGAGTTATAGATGATAGACTTTGATGTGATTTTGGGTATGCATTGGTTGCATGCATTTATGCCTCTATAGATTGTAGGACTCGGGTGGTTAAGTTCCAATTTCAAAATGAGCCTATTTTTTTCTGGAAGGGGTGAAATTCTATGCCTTGAGATGAATTTGTCTGTTGCCTTAAAGCTATGAAGATGATCTCCACAGGGTATATTTACCATCCTTTAAGGGTGAAGGATGTTGAATCTGAAACCTCTTCTATAGAGTCGGTTCCGGTAGTGAATGAGTTTCTAGAAGTTTTTCCCGATGATTTACCGTTATTCCTCCCTAGCGGGAAATATATTTTTTTATTGACCTTCTTCCAGATATGCAACCTATCGCTATTCCTCCTTATAGAATGGCTCTAGCCGAGTTGAAAGAGAAACTAAGGGACTTATTAGATAAGTTATTCATCCGACTAAGTAAATCTCTATAGGGTGCTCTGGTGTTGTTTGTTTGAAAGAAGGATTGGTCTCTTAGAATGTGCCTTGATTATCGTCAATTGAATAAAGTGACCATTAAGAATAAATATCCCCTTCCGAGAATTGATGATTTGTTTGACCAGCTTCAAGGGGATAGTTATTTCTCTAAGATTGATTTTCGTTCGGGTTATCAACAATTAAGGGTGAGAGGGGTTGATATTCCAAAGATGACCTTTAGAACCCGGTATGGTCACTATGAGTTTGTTGTAATGTCGTCTGGGTTAACTAATGCTCCGACGACATTTATGGACTTGATGAATAGTGTGTTTAGGCAATACCTAGACATGTTTGTGATTGTGTTTATCGTTGATATTTTGATTTATTCAAGAAGTGAGAATGAACATGTGGACCATTTGAGAATTGTATTGCAAGTTCCTAAGGACCAACAACTTTTTGCAAAGTTTAGCAAGTGTGAGTTGTTGTTGAGGACCATAGCTTTCCTTGGTCATATTGTGTCAAGTGAGGGTATTGAGGTAGATTTGAAGAAGATGGATGCGGTAAACAGTAGGACTAGACCTCAAACTCCTTCTGACATTAGAAACTTTTTGGATTTGGCCGGTTACTATAGGAGGTTTGTTGAGGGATTTTCCTCCATTGTTTCTCCGTTGATGGCTTTGACTCAAAAGAAGGCTATGTTTGAGAGGTCGGAGGCTTGCGAGAAAAGCTTTCAAGAGTTGAAAGATAGAATAACTTCCGCTTCGCTATTGACCTTACCAGAGGGTACGAATGGTTTTGTGGTATATTGTAATGACTCTAGAGTGGGGTTGGGATGTTTTATCTTGCAAAACAGTAAAGTGATTGCCTATGCTTCTAGGAAACTAAAAATCCATGAGAAGAGTTATCCGACCCATGATCTTGAATTAGTGGCGGTGGTATTTGCCTTGAAAATATGGAGAAAATACTTGTATTGGGTACATGTGGATGTTTTCACCGACCACAAGAGTCTTCAATATGTTTTTACTCAAAAGGACTTGAATCTTCGTCAACGAAGTTGGCTAGAATTATTAAAGGATTATAACATGAGTGACCTTTACCACCCCGACAAAGCTAATGTTGTAGCGAATGCACTTAGTTGATTGTCCATTGGTAGGATGGTTCATGTAGAGGATGAAAAGAAAGAATTGGTCGTGAGTTGCATAGATTGGCCCGACTAGGTGTCCAACTAGTGGATTCCATCAAGGGTGGTTTCATGGTCCATAATGGTTCTGAATCATCCTTTGTGATGCAAGTTAAGTCTAAGCAAGATCTTGTTCCTTTGTTAGTTGAGTTGAAAGACTCTGTACTCAAAAAGTCTGTTAAGGCATTCTCCAAAGGGGGAGATGGGGTGCTTAGGAAACAGGGTCGGTTATGTGTTCTAGATGTTGATGGTTTGTGGGAACAAATTTTAGAGGAAGCTCATAGTTCTCGATATTCTATTCATCCAGGAGCCACCAAGATGTACCGTGATCTATGAGAAGTCTATTGGTGGAATGCTATGAAAAAAGATATTGCTGGATTTGTAGCCAAATTTCCTAATATTCAACAATTTAAGGTTGAGCCTTAAAGGCCGAGAAACTTGTCCCAATATATAAGTATTCTTATTTGGAAGTGGGAAGATGTGAATATGGACTTTATTGTGGGTTTGCCTCACGCTCAAAGGCAACATGATTCTATTCGGTTCATTATAAATCGAATGACAAAATCATCCCAATTTATTCCCATCAAGGTTTCTCATTCGGCGGAAGACTATGCCAAATTGTATATAAGAGAGATAGTGAAGTTGCATGGAGGACCTTTACCTTTTAAGCTTAGCACGGCTTTTAATCCCCAAACTGATGGGCAAGCAGAGTGTACCATCAAAACATTAGAAGATATGTTTAGGGCATGTGTTATAGACTTTAAGGGTAATTAAGATGTCCACTTGCCATTAATAGAGTTTGCCTATAATAATAGTTATCACTCAAGTATCGGTATGGCTCACTTTGAAGCCTTGTATGGTAGGAGATTGATGTCCCCGGTTCGTTGGTTTGAGGTAGGTGAAATTGCTCTTATTGGTCCCGAAATGGTTTATGAAGCTATTGAGAATGTTTGGCTTATTATAGAGAGGTTGAGAATGACTCAAAGTACACAAAAGTCTTACGACAATGTGAGACGAAGGATTTAGAATTTCAAGTCAATGAATGGGTCTATTTGAAAATCTCACCCATGAAGGGTGTGATGAGATTTGGCAAGAAAAGGGAAACTTAGTCCCCGGTATGTAAGTCCATACAAAATTTTGAAACGTACTGGGAAGGTTGCATATGTGTTGGATTTGCCAAATTAGTTGGCTCTGGTTCATTATGTATTTCTTGTTTCTATGCTTAAGAAGTGTATTGGAGATCCGACATTCATTATTCCCCTATAAGTATTTGTAGTTGACGAAAGTCTTTCATATAAAAAGGTTCCAATAAAGATCCTAAACTGGCAAGTCGAGAAATTGAGAAACAAGGATATAGCTTCCGTGATGGTTTTATGGAGAAATCATTTAGTTGAAGGTGCTATTTGGGAGGCCGAGGCCGATATAAAGTCCTGATATCCTCATCTCTTTCCTTCTACTCCTATTCAAGCTTTAGGTAAATAGCTCATCTTGAGTTCTAGCATTTTTTAGTCATCTGTGTTTCATGTGTTCTTCCATGATTTTCTTATGTTATGCATGTTCTTGAGAAATTCATGTTTAGTAAGAAAATGAGTTTTCATGATTTATGTGTTCCTTATGTTGTTGTGCATTTAGTAAGAGTTGCATATTTGATTTCATGAGATGAGTTGATTAACATGCTTTAGTATGATTTTGAGAGTAAATGCATATTGGCTCCATGATATTGTGTCGAGCATGCTTTTAGTTGGAGAAGGTAGTTCCTCCTATTAATATGAGAAATGTTGAGTTTCATGTATAATGGGTTGTTAGATGTAGTCCCTACTTCCTTGTGTTGCATTGATTTATGTTTGAGATGGAGTTGATAGTTCCTCCTTTAAATTGTGCATTATTTTGATTTTTCATGAATGATGGGCTATAATCTTGAGTCATTACTTCCGTAAGGAGTCTAGATTGTCATTCAAGGATTAATGTTTCCAAGGGGGAGATATTGTAACACCCCAGAAGTGTTTGGGGTTGACCAAAGTCTTTCATATAAAGAGGTTCCGACAGAGATCCTAAACTGGCAAGTCAAGAGATTGAGAAACATGGATATAGCTTCCGTGACGGTTTTATGGAGAAATCATTTAGTTGAGGGTGCTATTTGGGAGGCCGAGGCCGATATAAAGTCCTGATATCCTCATCTCTTTCCTTCTACTCCTATTCAAGCTTTAGGTAGATAGCTCATCTTGAGTTCTAGCATTTTTGAGTTGTTATGCATGTTTTTGAGAAATTAATGTTTAGTAAGAAAATGAGTTTCCATGATTTATGTGTTCCTCATGTTGTTGTGCATTTGGTAAGTGTTGCATATTTGATTTCATGAGATGAGTTGATTAACATGCTTTAGTGTGCTTTTGAGAGTAATTGCATATTGGCTCCATGATATTGTGTTGAGCATGCTTTTAGTTGGAGAAGGTAGTTCCTCCTATTAATATGAGAAATGTTGAGTTTCATGTATAATGGGTTGTTAGATGTAGTCCCTACTTCCTTGTGTTGCATTGATTTATGTTTGAGATGGAGTTGATAGTTCCTCCTTTGAATTTTGCATTATTTTGATTTTTCATGCATGATGGGCTATAGTGTTGGGTCATTACTTCCATAAGGAGTCTAGATTGTCTTTCAAGGATTAATGTTTCCAAGGGGGAGATATTGTAACACCCCAGAAAAAAGTAGGCTAAACTACGGCTACGTTATAGGGTTAGTGTCATGGAGGTGGCCTAGGGCCAAGGGCAAAGGGTCAAGAGCCAAGGCTGCACAAGCCTTGACAAGCCACTGACACAGGACCACGAGGGCCTTCACGACCAGTGGTGGTCATCAGGAGTCGTGGTGCCACCCATGGAGGTAGAGGCAGTATCTTTCTCAAGGTTGGCACAAAATTGGATCCTCCACATGAGCCACGTCATGGCTCGTGAAGCCTTAGACAACTCGTGGGAGTGGCATTGAACATGCCTTACTAGTTAAGGGTTGATGGAGGGTGGCTTAACCACTACCTCAAGGCCCACGAGAGGGACCACGACTCGTGGCCTTGACCACGGCTCGTAGTGCCCCTCTCGAGATTGCCTATGGCTTCTGCGCTAAAGGCGCAAGTTGCCTAGCTACTGCCTCAAGACCACGGATGGGAGCACGACTTTTGGTCGTGACCATGGCTCGTGGAGCCCCATGTGGTCCCTGGCAGTTCATTCTAAGTGAGGGTTATTTTGCAAAATTCCGATTTAAGTCCGTCCAATCAAAGTGAATTTGTTTTGGGTAAGTTTAGGGTCACTATATAAATCATTTTTAAGAAAAATTCACCCAAACTAATTCATTTTTCCCAAACACTCAAATAATTCCCAAAGTTCATCTCCTCACCAAAAATTCTCTCTCTAGAACTTCAAGGAAGAAGAAGAAGAAGGAAGAAGGTGAAGCTATGGTTCAAGAAACAAGGTATTGTCATCAAATACATTTGGATTCATAGCTAGGGTATGGTTGTCCTTAATCCATGGATAGAACTCATCCATGGAGTCCCTCCAAAATTAAATTTCAAAGATAGAAATTCCCCAAAAGCTAGGGTTTGTCTCCAACTCATGGGTTCCTTTCAAAAATGATTCTAATGTATGATTTAGTTTATATTATGATTAAATTGATGATTTATTGTGGTTTTTATGTTGGAATCTCGAAGAACCCATGAAACCCCCATATTACTCAATTATGATCTTGTGATGTGGGTTTGTTGATTATAGAAGAATATGATGAGATTATGATTGTGATAGTTGAGTTACTTGAATTATGTTATTATCCATGTCTAATGTAGTAATTCTAGTTGTGTTGATGAAAATATGATCTTTGATCCTTGAAGGACAAAGTTTGAGAATTGTGCATTGACTTCATGTATCAGGACACTACTTCGGTTGAAGTGCCAACGATCGCGTGTAGTGATATACCCAACCAAAGGTTGGGATCGTTCCCACAGGGAGTGGTTGAATTAATAGAAAAGTAAAATCAAGTTCTAATCAATCGTAGCTGTAAATATTAACGAATAAAAACATACTAAATCTAAGGGGTGACGCAAGAGGCAATTATCAATGGGGGTTTGTATTAATTAACAACTAAAAATGACAAAAATATAATGAAATGAGATAGGGAGACGGGATTCTTGGGATGTGATAGGAATATGGGATAAAAGACACTATCGGGTAGATGTCATTGATAGTACATTGCTGAATATATGTAACTAGGCTACACTTTAGTGGGGGTAAATTCTCTCTCGAGCAACTTACCCCGAATCAACTTGGTTTCTCTCGAACACCGAGTTAAAGCATTTAAGCGCAGCCTCCGCCTTAGCTAAATCACTCTCTCGAGCTGAAAGTGTGGGAGAGGACCTAGGATTCACTCTCTCGAGCTGAACCCACGACGACCCAATAATGACCGTTTATCGATTTAGTAGTCTTAGTTTTAAAACCTCTCTCTTAAGCAAGCCAAAAACAGTAAGATGAAATCGTATTTGCAACTACAATTGAGGTTTTAACTAGACATGTACAAGAGATAAAAAATTTATACCAATATGAGTTTCCATCAAATGGGCATGAAAAATTATGTCTTTAACCATGGCAAGAGTGAAGAATCTTCGAGACCCACGTCCAATTACTTGGAGTTGAAACCCTTTGAATCTTCAAGGTTTTAGAACAAAGTCTCCAAAACCCTCTAAAACTTAAACTCTCTCAAAAACTGTAAAAAGTTAGAATAATAGAAGTGATACTAAGCTAGAAATTTAAACAAGTATTTATAGTGTTTAAAAATTTGTGTTGCGGAGAACCATTCGGTGAAGTTAGTCGGGATCGCCAATACGTTCGGCAATCCGCCTTTTGGTCGATTTCATCGCCTTCCTGCTTTAGCCTTCATCCTCTTCATGTATTGAGTCATTGGGCGATATGGTACTGCTTCGCGGAACTACTCGGCGACGCGCCAACTTCTGCTTTTCCTCGCAGACTTCATCTTCATCTGCAGCGCTGAGTAGACTGGAACATTCGGCGGGATTTATGACCTTTCGGCGACTCGCCTAATGGATTAGGCGATCCTCCGGATTGCTTTTCTTCGTTCTTTTAGCTGCTTTGTTCCTTTTTGCAAAGTAGTGTCAATGCTTTGGCTCAAACTCCAAATACCTGAAACTTAAGGTTTACATCAGTTATTGAGAAAAAATATGCATTTGAGGACACTAATTCTATTAAAATAGAGCCCCAAATGAGTCCAAATTGTGGACTCATCATGCATGATTTATGAGGTTTAGTATATACTTTAAGAACACTTTGAGAGTAAAGTAATTATGATTATGATCTACTTATTGTGTTGTCAGAAGGTTTTGCTCATGTATGAATATGATATGATGTGAAAGGTTTTCTCACAATATGATGATTCTAAGGTGGAAGGGCTATTTTCACCTATTGAATCTATGAGCTATAGTATGAATTATGTTGGATTGAGTGTCGAGACATTTTTTCATGAATATCAACTTAAGTCAAGACTTATTATATAATTCATGGGAATTAATACTTAGCACCGAGCGGATATGAATATGAGATGGAAGCTTATACGATTGTAGAGTCCGACTTCCCAATGAATGCTTTTACACTAGTTGAGTCTGGCTTTCAAAATGGGTTCCATTTACCTTAGTTGAGTCCGGGTTCCCAAGGTATGCATCTCATGAGATGGAAACCTTGCACCTTGGTTGAGTTCGGGCTTGTAGTAGCAGTCTCCTTATCCCATAAACTATGTACCCATATAGGTTATTTAGTTAGTGGATCTACCTAAGCTAAGAGTACGGTTCTACCTTAGGCAAGTAGGGCAACCCCTTTTCGGTGTGGGGTAGACATTGGATTCCATGGTAAGCTCACATGGTCAATGTCGGTTAAGTCTTATTCTCCATTATGATAATAGTATGAACAAAACTATGAATGATGAGTTATAGTTACTCAAGAGGTTCTACTTAGTGTGGGTGAGATTATGGGATTTTATTCATGCATTGCACAAGTAGGCTTTGAGGGTATGTATGATATGTTCCTCTTATGACATGACGATCTATGATTTGATTATGCTTATGACTTATGCTTTAACATTATCTTCAAAATGATGCTTTAACATAGTAAATTCAATGCATTCAACTAAAATGTCCCTTTTAGCATGTTTTCATGATTTTATGCATGTCTATCATACTTAGTGTATTTTTGTACTAACCCATATTTTCCTACATTTTCCCCAATGTGGTCATCATTGTGGCTAAAGCTTGGATTTGCTCATTTCTCCTTGCTTGTTGGTGAATCCTCATGATTTGGGGACATATATTTTCATTTAGTAGTTTCATTCTTGTATTTGACTTTTGGATTATGTTGTATGGGCTGTGACCCTATTTGATTCAAGTATTGTAATAGATGGCTATTTGAGACAAGTCTAGACTTCCGCTTTCCTTTGTAGAAATTTTGGACTTGAAATGCGTTTTTACTCTTATTGTTCTATTGATTTATGTTATGATATGTTAAGTGGCTTACATGGGGCCTTTCAGGGTTCTATGCTCCTTGTTAAATCGAGGGGGTACCCTTATGTTGTGACACGAGTGATGCATGTTGATTTGAATAATGGGGTGGTGTTTGAACATGTTTGAATGTGAAAGAGAAGGAGAAAGAGCGATTTTCATGCCATACTTCATGAAGGTAGAAGCCATAAGCCTAAATGACCATAATTTTTACACTCAGCCCTGTTACAAGCCTTAAAAGGACCTTTGCAGTCTTTAGTGAGCTGAAACGAATATTGATTGGATATTAAGGGCAAGCCTATGGGTGGAATAATGCATGTGTTCATCTTTGTGAGTGTGAGAGTTATATGTGATTCTGGGACTTTAAATTTTTAGGATATTTTGGGTGAATATGGAATCATGTTTGTTGTGAGGACATTTGAATACCTTTGTTGAGCTTGAACTTGCATTTGAAGCAAGCATTGTGAGCTTGAGTACAATTGATAAAGGTGAGTGACATTTTGAATCTTTGAGTGCACAATTGAGCATTGTATGTGCAGTTTGAACCTTGTTGGTGCATTTATGTTGAGTCTAGAGAAGCACTATTTGTAGACATCCTTGTTGAACCTATTGATCTTGAGTTTTACTTGAGGACAACCAAAAGTTTAAGTTGGGGTTGTTGATGATTCCGAGATTTGGACTCATTTAGTGCTTGTGTTGATAGTTTTAGTGTCCTAAAATGCCTAGTTTATTTTATAAACTTATGTTAAAGCATTGATTTTTAGGTATGTAAGCTAAGGAGCAAGGCAAGGACACTACCAGGCAAAAAGGAGCAAAACAAGATGAAGTAGTGAAGAAAAGCGATCATGTTGATCGCCAAGACCACTCAGCGAACCATCGAGTGCCTCTTTAGCTCGCCCAATGTTTCAGCATGCCATCCTTGGGAAAACCCAAGTTGGCGACAGAAATGGGCAATCGGTGAATCGCTAATCCACTCCGCAACAACAAGTTGGATAACCCAAAGTTATAGTACCTGGGAGGCTGATGACCAATTCAAAATGGCGATGATGAGTGCAAATAGGGGTTCTCCGAACCAGTCAGTGAAGCGCGATGTATTCTGCCAAATGGGCTTTCAGGCCAAAAGTAGGCAACTATAAATTGGAATTGTAAAGAAATTTTAAGGAGTTCCCAAAAAGTTCTGATCCCCAATTTATAGAGTGAAAGTTTTTCCCTTAGTTTTTCAGTTCTTATTGTAGACTTTGGGAATTTCTAATCTCAATTGTGATGATTTGGAATTGGGTTTTCAAATTTAACCAATTTGGACCATTGTAAAGACTTGAGAAGCTGTACCCAAATCATGGCTAAAGTATTTGGAAATCATTTCTCTATATTTATGTTGTGTAGCTAATACATTAATTCTTAGGGTGTGATTATGTGTTTATTTGTCTAATTATCTTATGGGTATTGTTATTTGATGATGAAATTATTGTTACAATGTGGGTTTAATTATTAGCTAAGTTTTAATCTATGAATTGTAGTTGCAAATGCAATTCTAGTTTGAAGTTCTTGGCTTGCTTGAGAGAGAAGTTTTGGAACCAAAGCTTTTGATAATGATTTGTACGTACTGGCTTCATATAGGTTTAGTTCGAGAGAATGAATCCTAAACTTAATTCTACCCATCTAGCTCGAGAGAGTGGATGCATTAAGGTTGGGGGACTATTTATCTTGTTAAGCTTGTCGATGTTTGAGATAAATCAGTTGAACAATAATAGTTGTTCGAGAGAAAGCTATTGCACTTAAATTCTAGCCTACCCATAATATTTTAGCAAATTATTGTGAAATTTCAATTACCCATATAGCGTATTTACCTTATAAATGATCACATCCTGAGAATTCCTCTTAATATTGTTATCTCCTTAGTGTTTGATTGTGTTGTACCTAATAATTGACATTCCAATCCCCCCCCTCCCGAAATTCGTCATCATCCCCTTAGACTTGTTTACATGTTTTTTTTCTCTATAAATTCTATTCCTATATCTGAATAGAGCACTTTATAACTTCATAACTGAATTTAGACAAGTACTGCTCTCTGTGGATTCGACCCAAACTCTTCGTTTAGTTTTATACTAGTTAACAATCATTTACATCTAGAATCGTATAAGGTGTACTTGAAATGTTAATCAGTAGGTGGTAGTGCACTGGGCCCATTTACATGGTCAAAAGAGTCTTAGTAGGTGATGCACCTACTTGGTCCTTTCGGCTGGTCGATAAGTCAGATTAGGTAATGCACCTACTTGTCAGCTACTAGCTTAGTTAAGTCAACCAAGAAGCTCACTTATTTTATTTCATTTTCTAAATATTACTTCTTTTTTCTTTAACTTAACACATCACCTTAAACTTTAAGCTCAAATATGACCTTCCTTTGTCGAGTTTAAATGCTTTCATCGGAGATGACTTGGTGTATATGTAACGGCCCAGCCCTCTAGTGATATTTTCCATTTAAAGCCTAGGCTCACACAAATTTAAAACACATCACTAGTTCGTAAGGCCTTCTTACTTATATACGCAAGATCTCTCTTGTGGTAAGCTTATGTGGAACTACTGATCTTAAGCATTTGTAATGGCCCAGCTCGCTAGTGATATTGTCTGCTTTGGGCCTAGGCCTGCATGACTTTAAAATGCATCACTAGTTGGTTAGGCCTGCTAACTTATATACCCAACATCTCTCCAGTGTTTTGCTGATGTGGGACTTCTAATCTTAAGCTGGGGCATCACAATATACATGCTGAAGCGTGGAAGGAAAACATGACCTTCCAATCTATTTTAAACCAACACTACTAGTTGCAATTCGAATTGCACCAAGGCAGTTAACTCGAAGTCAGGCTCGAAACCTTCAAAGGATAGAAGGTTTATTCATGAGATATAGGTCCTTGAGCTCGTATTGATGTTAAATAAGGGGTTCCATGCCTTGAAGATTGCTTGGGGAAGTGAAGGGAAGATAGTTGACGAAACTGCCACTCTAGGCGAGTAGGAGCCATTTGACGACTTGCCCAATGGCTTGAGCGAGGACCCTAGATTACCAAAAGTTCCATAAGGATTCAAGGAAGGGTTCATCTCGCCGAACCAATTGGCAACTCACTAAGTCCCTTAGGCAAGCACGACCCTGCTCGCCCTTTATCCTTTTTTGGAAACTTTTTGGCCTCTTATGTAATAAATGCCTAAAAGTATATATAGATAGTTTGGGTTCTCTTTTAGGTAGACTACTTTAAAAATTGATAATTTGAAATGCTTGTATGAGTGTTGAGATCTTGGTACAAGCTTAGGTTGTTTATTGATTAGAAACTTTGGTGGTGAGGTGAAATCAATTCCCTCGAGGTCTCCATAAGTGATAGGTGCTCATTGTAGGATTAACAGATTGAGGTCTTAAGTTCTAATATACCTTTTGGATGCTTTCTATTTCCTCTTTTTGTGTCCATCTATTTGTTTTTCTTTCTTGTCTTTAATTACACATTTTCATTCCTATTTCCTGGCGAGAATTACATCTGTTGGTATCAGAGCTAAGCTTATTTTCTTTCCGACAATTCTAGTCTTGGGTTTGCTACAAAAAAAGGTGTCAAAATCATTTTTTAAGAAAACCCAAAAAATATATTGTTGATTTGAGTCTTGTTTAAAGTTTCTAAAGTTAGATTAGTGTTCCCTAGCTTTACTTGAGTCTAAATGTGAGATATCATGATGTTTGGAATAGTATTGAAGATTCCACCATTGTTGACTGAAGAAGCTTTAAGAAGATGCAAATGGGTTTTGAAAGAAGGCTACAAAGTATTGGTGTTTTTTTCCTACATCAAGAGGAACTTGTATCTCAAATTCGTGAAATTCCGAGCCAAGATTGTAGAAGGTTGTATGTTAGGTCTTCTTCTTGTTCACACTGTTCTTGAAAAATATTCAAATCTTCAAGAAGAATTAATCTTCAAAAAGGTTGTTTTAATCCAAAAGGAAAGGAAACAGAGAGTAGATAAGTGTTAGTATAAAAAGGAATTTACCAAAAGACGTAAGGAATAAAGGTAAGAGTACGGAGGGGGGGCGGGACAAAATTACAAAATTCAAAGGTCTACAGGTGCAGTCAATGGAACTTTCGGCGCACCCAACTTTGCTTTCCAAAGTGCGAATCACCAAATTGACCCTCAGATCCCCGAAATGCCTTAACATTCCGTAAATTTTAGCAATCTAAACTTCATGTTGGCGAGCTGAACTTCATCTTTAGCGAAGAAAACCGTGCATTTGGCTATCGGAAACTCATTTTATTCCCCTAATCTCAGGTTCTAATTCCTTAGTTTCCTTTTCTTGATTCCTGATCATTCTCAGGATTCCTAAACTGATTTTCTGTAACACCCCGACTCCTAAAGAGGGTAAGACAAGATTTTTCAGAAGCTGTAGGAGCCATCCAACGGAGGCCACCCAAGAACCGTGGATGGGACCACACACCGTAGGTGTAGTCCATGGATTGCACCCAAAAAGGGGTTCAAAAGGATGGAACCACGGCCTAAACCAACGAACCCTTGGTGGGACCAAAGATTAAGATTCATCCTAATGAAACCTAACATGGATTGGTTACTTGTCACGACCCAAGCCTAGGGCCTAGACGTGACCGGCGAATGGGGAACCCGAAGGAACCCCAAACAAGCCTCATAGCGTATCATTACACATCCTTGGTCGCAGAAGCAAATAAAATGACCATAAGCGATAAGCATAATCGAGG